>JAJHUR010075229.1:11671-37618 GCA_027495735.1 Lutjanus campechanus | reverse complement strand
TAAAATAAATAAAATGAACCCAGCTAGGATAAAAACAAAGACAAACAGAACACCAAACTATTGCACACCTCCCAGCGTACACAGCTCATGCAGAATCTTGCATAGACCCCAGGAACAGTAGTTGCATCCTTGATAGTGGCTAATGTGGATCCAAACAAGTAAAGACATGAAAAAATAAAATTTTAGATCACGTAGCAAACATGCTAAGTACCATTTTAGAAAATAGCTTTGGCAGCTCTATGTTAAAGGAGGTCTATATTTTACATATCATTGCCTCATGTGTGGAGAAATCTGTATCTGTGATATTTACTGCTCCACTGATGGCCTCCAGACTCCTTTAATGTTTTTAATGAGGGCCTGTGTTCACTGGATTTAACCGATAGATGAATAACACTAATTAGCTGCAAAGCCAGGAAATTTGCCCTGAGGTAGATAACAATCCAGCAAGGTGATGAAGTGTTTATACGTATCTTGTCTGCATTTGCAACCCTAATTCTTACATCTGCATGCATTGGATGTAGTGTAAACAGTGTCAGGTGGAAAAGATATCCAGAATATGCTGACAATGTGCTGAGCTCTGTTTGCTTGTTATGACTGAGAAGACTGATGTGTGAGATCACTGATCGGTGACTTCAGTCTGCCATGCAAGGCACAAGACATCGACCTGAAGTCACCTGTGAAAAGTGGCCCTATAATTTACAGTGCAGGACTTTAACTACATTACAAAGGCAGAAAGCCGGCCATAAAAAGGTAATGATACTGTGCCAAGGTCATTTATAGGCTATATACTTTTAAATGGGCTGAGCTGCTTGTAACAAGGACTGAGACAGCCATTAGGGGCAATCAACATGGGAAATACTGGCATTGGGAAGAATGTGTGTACCAAAGTCAATAATGCAAAACATGTAGCATGGCCTGTGGCTTGCTGGAACAGAATATAGATTACTGTAGGATCCCTTGCTAACTTATAACTTATACGCTGGAATAAGAATGATCAGCCTCCCTCAGGCCATTATTGGCCAGAAAGTTGAAAATATCCAAAGTTATCTGCTAAAAAATGTAAAGATGAAAACCCCAAAGTTTGAGCCCACTCCTCCTCTTAGCATATTATTGGATTATAACATCAGATCACATTAGCATTCATATTTCATCACGTAATTGAGAACGAGGGAGCAGTCGCCTTTAGCTCCTTCAGGGACCCAAGTCACGCGGTGACATTTTGCTGATGGCATTTCACCCTGTTTGCCTGAGCACTCTGTCAAACTGCGTCTGATAGGCCTGGTGTTATCATTATCACCATGACTGTGAATCTTATGTGTGCTAAATGTCGTTAGCCTGTTGACCCGTGATGCTGCCGAGATAGTTGAAGGGGTCATCGTCCGCGGCTAACCTCGCGGGCATCCACAGCTTTACATTAGTCATCAGCCACTGTCACAGCTCACCTCCGAGAGGCATTAGCATGCAGGAGAACGTGTAGCTATCAAGGGAGAGAAGGGCAAATTGACCTAGCTGATTCCTCCTTAATTGGATAATGTCCCAAGCTGTGGCCCGAGAAAGGCTCGTCTGTGTAAGAGTGGGCTTTTGAGAGGGGCTCACTTATTAGACAGGCTGTCAGAAGACTTATGATTCCATACTTTAACTTAAATGATGATGGTCTTGTATATATGTGAGGGTGAAGGATTTTGAGAGGAGCAGATAAATTTTAAGCAAAATGCAGACAGCAGAAAGAATGTAATGCTTTTATCAAAACCTCTAAAATACTTTAATGCTTTTATCCAAACCTCTACCTTTTTCACATGGTGTTTCTGCCAAATCACTAGTTGTCAGTCTGATTCATCTCATCTCTGAAGGCGATGGAGCCTTCAGAGAGATTTTAACATCTTAGTTGGTCAATTAAAGGGTAATCCTGGTATTTTTATACCTTGGTGCTATTTTTTACAAATGTTAGAGTTTTAATGAGTAATAGAAGGCATGCATGATGTTCAAATATGGGGAAGTGTACTGGGTGCTGGACAGAGATGTAAAAACAAAAGTATAAAATTGTGAAAACGTGATGATAAATGATTAAAAATGCTATAAGCAGCAGCTTCTGGTGTGCGGACTCAATTTTATGTTGCAGCAGTTACACCCACTGCGTGGCAAAAAGACTACTGAGTGGCAACATTACTTTAAAAAATTTATGAAATCTAAAATAGGGAAGAGTTGCCGCGCAATTGAGTGTGCAAATAGATTCAACAAGAAGCTGACTGACAAAAGCTAAAAGAAAAAGAAAAATTATACCTTAATTAATATGCTGTGCTGATTAATGTTACTTATCAATTAAATATTTAGTATCTTTCCTTTATATTCCTGAGGCTTTTGTTCTACAAACACGCATCCTCACTCTGGATGTAACTGCAAATGTCAATTAGGGCTGGGCCCTATATGGCCTAAAATTTATATTGCGGTATATTTTGAAGCATTTGCCGTAACGATATATATTGCGATATATTCTTTTCCTCTGTATATATATGTCAAAATGACTGTTTCTGAACATACTCACATAGCAGATACATTGCAGCAGAATCAACACACTTCAAAATATATAGATAATATATACCCCCCAACCCCCCCGCGCACATACTCGGCATGAAATAATTAAATATTTAAAAGTACATAAATCGGACTTGGAGTAAAAAAACAATCACGCACCACAGACATGTATGTTAATAACATGATTCATGATCATAAAATGTTTTGATATCAAGTCGACACATCTGTCTATATTCACACGCTCTCTCCCTCTCTCTCTGCTGTGGGTCAGACTTATTTTAACTTTTACCTGGTTTCATGTGGAGCTGCAGCTCGATCAGCACTCGCTCGTCTCCATCCTCATATACTTCTGTTTCTTTGCGCTGAGCCAGTCGCTTAAGCAGACAAGCCTGTTTACATTGTCAGGTGACAGAAGCTCACGTCTTCGCAGCTGCAAGCTGATTCATTTCCAGCTGCTGATTCAAACTATTGATCAGGCCAATATAACAGTACGTGCATTAACGTGCATTAAAAAAATTAGTGGCGTTAAAAGGAATTTGCGTTAACTTTGACAGCCCTGGTAAAAAACAAACATTACAATTTCTTCCTGCTAACTTGATTACTTCTTTATATCATGGTAGGCCGGTATAGTCAAAATCTCTATGGTTGGCCAAATTCATATCGTTTCTACCGTATACCGTTTATACTGCCTACCCCTAATGTCAATGCTGCTGCATGCAAACATGTCTTTCCAGTAATGTAATTAAATAAAAATAGCTGCAATAAACCTGTCAGGGACAACCAGAATATTCTTGTCATTTTAATTTTGCACACAATTCCCCATTTCCAGGTTTTTGTATGCCTTCTTTGCTTTGTGCATTTCCCTGGTATCGTAATCAGGTACATGTACATGTCGGGAAAAGTGATTCCTGGCCACATGCTGATGTCCATGGCCACTCCGTTGGGATTTGGATCCCATGGGAATCAAAGCAAATCTCGCGAGAGTGGGTTTACCTGAAATACACAGTATCTCTGCAGTGAGTAGACATGAGCATGTTAATTTTATTGTTTATTCAATTGGATAACTGTAATTAGTATGAATGCAATTATGCACTAGAACATAATTTCTGCACATTATTACAAGCAGGTATAAAACTATTAATTTCACAGAAAGATAATGTTTCTTTCCCTTTGGGACAATACACTAAATCAATTCAGCTCTACTATTGTGTGGCAGTGAACAGTTAGAATATTTGCAAGAACTGATGGTAGTGGACATACATTTTGAGTCCAACTGCCTTTAATTTGAGCAGATAATTGTATATACCCCCTATAAGTACAAAAAGTTTTGCATTGCAACAAGCATTGTAACAGAAATGTGCTTTTCAAAGTACATCCTCTGAAAGTCTTTGCTTCGACCACTGACAGGCTTAGATTGTTATTCTAAGTGTCTGACAACATTATGGAAAGGATCCCTACAGAAATAAATCCTCTGACAGGACACTTAGGCCGCTGTATTGCTCTCTTCAAAGCCACCAAATTCCTTTTGACAGAAACTCTCAGAACATAAGAGATGCTGGTCTACCGCTGCCTCGATTGTTTAAGTTTGTTTTTGTTATTGTGTGACTTTGGTGTTTTAACACATTAGTTCAGATCTGAACTAATAACAAAAACAAACCAACTGATTGAGGCAGTGGCAGACTGGCAAAAACCATCATGTTTGGTGATGTACTTTGGCGTGCACATTTGTCCCCAGGGCTTATGTTGCAGCCATTCATGGCTGCCAGCTGAGGTGACCTATGGGACCAGTTCCAATTCTTTTTCATTTAGATGCCAAAATATGTTAAAAAAAAATAGGGCCCAGGTTTTGCATAAATTATCCTTTAATTATCCTTTAATCATTTAAAGAGTTAAAGAGTATAAATCTGCTGATTGTTTTCTTGACTAATGGTTTCAGTTGTGATCGAGATCAAGATGTAATTTGTGACCAGTGTATAATTCAGACTAAACATGGTGACCATGTGTTATGAATTGCTTCCACCCTCTTTAAACTGCTGTCCAACCCCGTGAGTGTTGTGGATTCAATCAACAACTCAGGTGTGCAGAGAAGTTCAGGCAACTGTTTGAAACCTGTTGGACATCCAGCCAGCAGTCGCTGTAGGTCCAGCCAATGAAAGCTGGAGGGTACACAAATGCTGGGATGATATCAACAAAAACCAACAAAGCTGAGTTTACAGTATGTACTGCCAACTATAAAATACAAGCAGTGCATATTTGTGCAGGAACTACAGCAACATGTGTTCAAAATGTTTTTAACAAACTGCTTGTCTTGTATCCAAACTCTGGATCCAGGATTTGGATACGAAACTGGTATAATTGTGGATGATGAGCAAGTTATCAGTTGGATATTTTAAACAGATATTTTCACACCTGCAGAGTTGTGTAGTGAGTTGTGTAGTGCAAACTACACAGCAACTGTGAAACCTGTATCCATGCCGATTTGCCATCTGCTGTGCAAGCAAGCAGTAATGCCTACGTGGTGATAAATGGTGCTTAGTTTGAACATTCACAAAGAGAACGTGCAGTATTTGAGTGTTAGGCAGACAGATTATAGATCAAATGAAACATCTACTAAATCCCATTCATCAATCAAATATCATTTTAAGCACAGAACTACACATATGACAGTGTCACAATCAAATTTTCTGTTTTCTTAAAGAAACGGTATTGTGAGGGGACAGTTTGGATTATTTGATGTGGGGTTGAATGAGGTACTTATTGATAGTCAGTGTGTTAGTTACAGCAGATGCTGATCGGCATGCCCCCGGTTAAGAAAAGCAGAGAGGAGCACACGCACAGAAGCTGAGCAATGAACTGCTGTGGATAAGGTCAGCTTTACATATTAATATTAATATTAATATTAATAGTATTAATATTTTCACTGCTTTACTTTCCCTTCAGACAGCCTCCTATGGGAAACCAGACAAAACAAATGAATCACTCTCTCCAAACTAACCAAGCTCCATGGGCGAAAGCAGTCATTTTACCTCACAGAACACGGGAGTTGCTTGTCTTCGACTGCCTCACTCTGTGAGTTTATTTGTAATTGTGTTACTTTGGTGAATTTAAACTATCCTTTTGAAACACTGAAGGCACATAATAACTCAAACAAACAAACAGATCGAAGCCAGCAAATCCTGCAGCTGTGAGGTAAAATTAGTTTGTGCCTATGGAATTTGTTTGTTTTAGAGAGGATGATGTTTGGCTTAGATCACAGCAATTTTCCGTCAGAAAAGGCTGCCTGATGGCAATTTGATATTGTTTTTTAGGTGAACCTTTATTAAGTGGGTAAAATACGTTCTGTTGCTGATTCTGTCCACAGCAGTACTTTGCTTAGCTTCTGAGCTGCTCCTCCTCTCTGTACCTCATACAACCCCACATCAAATAACCCCAACTATCCCTTTAAGCTATGTTAGACTGAGAAGACATGATTTGTTTTGGATATAGAAATCTTTGCTAATGTGTTGCTGTGGATTCAGAAGCCTAGTGCCAATATTCAGGTGGTTTCATGCAGTGTTATTTCATTATATCACTTTGATGATACAATAGAAGTGAGCTTTATGGCGTATTCACTGTTTTTCAGCTCACCATTTAGCTTTTTATCTTCTGAGAGAAACCTGTTTCCTTGTTACGTTTCGAATATGTTACAGGATTTGCTGCTTGACTGCACAGGGATGTTGAAAACCTTGTTTGCTTGTTGTTCCAGTCCAGCTCCATCTCAAAGCCCATTGCTTCCCAGCAGACCTTCAGCAGGATATCAGTCCTGAAAGACTGATGACTGTTGGCCATCAGCCATGCCTGGTGTAATGAACTGTGCTTTATTATGATTTGTTATGAGGCATAACACATCATCAGTCTTGTTTTCAATTCACGCACACGTCAGAATGTCTTAATTACTGATGGATTAAAAATCAATACAGTTACAGTAATCTGGTGGTACGTCACCAGCAGCTGCTCTCATGAGTAACTACAGAAGCTTTAGCCAGAATTAGAGTCTAAATTGAAGAAATATTTCTACAACATATGCTAAAACCTAAATCAAGTGTGCTTTTCTAATCCTGTGTCCTTCTGCTTTAAGTTCTAGCTATTTGCTGAAGGGCAGATTTACACACAAGATGTCTGCTGTTTGCAATTAACCAAAGAAAACCAACCAACCACTGCTGCCTCTTCTGAATGTGATACCATCATACTTCACATAAATGTACCACTGAGTTTAATGCTGCATGTGGTGTACAGTGTAAGTATCATTCTGCTCCAGACTTGTATGTTGTCTTTTGGGAAATAGCAGCAATTCTGAGTTTCTGAGGGCCGGCATCTCTGCATCTCTGACGCTGGTATCTTTCTATGAAATATTCAGACTTATTTCCCAATCTGATTTGTGATTTCAGTTGCTGCCCCAGGAACAGTTAAAACAAATTGATGTAACTGAACAAATTCAAGATTAGGACTTGTGGTGTTTGGGTTTGGTTAGAATATGCTGTAACTTAAAGATACCCTGTGGAAGCTATGACCATCAGTAGTGCTATGGAGCTTCGTCTTTACAAGTTAGTCTCCAGTTTTGTTTATATTTTGCACATTGACAAGGACGGATATGTGTGTGAGCATGCAGTCAACAAGATACAGATTTGTATGATTTTATTCGACTGATCAGCAATTGGTGGAATAAAATCATAGCTGTCATCAGCTAAGGCTGCAGGCTAGTAAACATGATGTGAAAAATGCACAACTTAAAATTTTCAACTCAATTTTATTGTACAGGGCAATATTACAAATCACCAATTTGCTCTTGCAATCTGGACACCTCTATTCTTAGACTCTTGCAGATGTCTTATCCATACCTACAGTACATACTTTTATAAATTAATGTGACATTCAGTACAGTATGTCTCCTCTAGCAATGCTATTTTTATGTGCACCTGTAAATAGGACAGTGACGGTATCGATTTTTTCTTACTGTGGTGAAAAAGCAATATATTCCCATGGGTTTTCAAGTTACCACAACAAAACCTGTAGGATCAAACTAATGTTATGCCATTAATGGAATAACATTAGTTTGATCCTACAAAATAAAATAAAATTTGCAGTGGTGACTGTAATGAGCTCAACCCTGTGGTAGGCATTGCGGCGCTGTGGTGTTGCGGTCGTGTAGTTATCGCTACAGCCCAACTTGTCAATAAAATATGCTATAAAAAAATAGCAAAAGCTGTCGATCATGAGATTAGATCAGATTAGATTAGATTAGATTAGATTAGATTTTGAATTTAACAGTATTGTTCAAAAAACAATACATAAATATTTCATAATTTGTCCAAAAAGGAGCACAAAAAAGTGAATACTCATCAAGACCTACCCACTTTTTCCATGAACTTTGTATTAAACATGAATACTCATAAATACTCGATCAAATCAAACAAATCAAACATAAGTAAACATTCAAAACACAGCCAGGAAAAATAAACATTCCACACATGGGTGAAAATAATTGCTACTTCCCTGCTTACCTCTGAAGGATTTCTGATGAAAATACATGAGCTAAAGTAGCTCCCATTATATATTCTTGCATTTTATATTGAAATTCACTGTTGTAGATGCACTGATTGATATGCTGTGAGGGACTTGTTTACTAACAGGTGCCAGTGTTAAAGGATAACTTTTTTTCAACCTGGGCCCTATTTCCCCATGTGTATGTGTGTGTATGATTGATAGGTGCATCTTGTTTAAAAATTGGTGCGGTACTGAGGGACGCGGATGCAGCCGGCAGCCGCAAAACGAGTTATAACGGTAGTTATCGGGGCAAATTCGTCCGTAAAAGTTTGCACATTAAACATGCTTTTTTTCGCCACAGTCTAGCTCACATCACCAGTGTAATCTCTGTCAACAACATGTAAAGCGTCTCTCTTACCGTTCACTCTGTGACAACATCTCACAGGACCTTTGCTTGTTGAAGACTGTCTTGTTGCAGCAAGTAGGACAGCTGTTTTCTTGAGGTGTGTTTGGTGAAGTGTTTCAGGATGGGATGTCTTCTCTTCTTGGGCTGGCAGTAGTCATCTTGAGAAAAGTGTATGCAGACCTGATGGTCTGCCAGGCGCAGTGTTTGGACAGGAGCGTTAGCATCCAGTTGTAGCACAATTAGCCACAACTTCAGCATGTTGCTGTGTGATAAAGTCAGCCTGTAAAAGCTGTACAGGGTGTTGCAGGACATCCTGTTCTTGCACTTCGATGACGCAAAAACACAAACCATTGTTTTCAATAGTTGCAGTAAAACTTTCAACTGAACTCCAGGACAGCTAACTCCGCTCTGACCGGCTCTCAGCATGACTCCTGTTTCCTTCCGGCAACAAACAAAGATCCCGCGAGATGTCGTCACACACAGCAAGCAGTAAGTGAAGCATACTGTTGACAGAGATTACACTGGTGATCTGAGCCGGACTGTGGCAAAAAAAGCACGTTTAATGCACAAACTCTGACGGACCAATTTGCCCCGATATCTACCGTTATAACTCGTTTCGCAGCTGCCGGCTGCATCCGCATACCTCAATACCGCACCAATTTTAAAATGAGTTATAGCTATCAATCATACACACACATACACATGGGGAAATAGGGCCCAGGTTGAAAAATACCAAAGTTATCCTTTAACTACCACGCCAAACAGCCTAAATTTGTTCTTTGCAAACTGGGAGAAAATGAGGCTGCTGAAAAATATTTATGACTTATAATTCATATTCAAATAAATCAGTGCTGAAGCAGGTTCATATGTCGCTGTGCCAAGTGTGTGGTGTAACTGCACAGAATCTGTACACGTCTGGGGGGAAAAGTGCTGCTTTAATCATGTTTTGATCTAAATCTCATGTTGTGCACTTTGTTTCAAAAGCAGATATAAAACTCCACAATGCAGCCACTAAACTTCATGATCAGATGAACTGCTTCTCTAAAAGAACTTTTCTCCAGTTATGTTGGTTTGAAAAATCAAACTTTTTTTTGACTCACCCTGCCTCTGAGGAAGCCAGACACAGCATGATTTCATGGCAGCCATATTGTGTCTGCTTGCAACTGCTCCCCATTCCCTTTAAACTCAAAAAGTACTGGCAGTTAAAAGTGGAATAGTGAGAATACAGCCGAAGGTGATTTATACAAGAGATGATGAAATACAGTGTTGTTGAAAGTTTTATTTTTCTCAGCTTTATTCAGTTGGTAGTACAGTATAAGAGTGGTGATATAATTGTGGTTCTACTAACTCACTGTCTCTTTCTGACATTTCACAGCCAACTCCAAAGAGTGACTTTTATTAAAGGAACATTGAGCAGCCCAAATTATTTCACTTGGCTTAAATGTTGCTCATTCAGCCACAAGGAGACCTCTAACACTTTCTGTACATGAACGTAACAATATCAAAAACTCAAGGTTCAATAATACCATGATAAAAAGTCCATGGTACAACATTTATCACAGAAGAAAAAAGAAAAATAACAAATTGAAAAAATGTCCTTTATTTAATGAATATTACATGAGAGGGTGAACTTTACTTAAGTGATGCTTACAGTAGAGACGCAACCTTCCCAGTCCTCTCCGCTTTACTGTTGTGCTATTAATGAGGATCACAGACAAAATAAAAGATATGATCAAACTGAATTCATTTTGTGGGCCAATTCAGTCTCAAAATGAAATTTGAAAAAGCTTTTGCTAGTGTTTCACTGGAAACATGGGATCTGACTAATACCTGGAAAGCAATCAGCTGCATCAGTAGAACCCCAACTTGAGCTAATATCAATGCTTTCTAGAGATCGTGGGATTTCCCAAACTGAACGAGTGCCACATGTACAAGCACAAAACTCCTTTGCAAGCTCAGTCTCTTTGTGACCAAGATATCTGCTGAAAAAATCGTTTTTTCCCCCCATGTACAGATTTAACTACTACATCTGCAAAGTTCACATGTATTTTTAAGCTTGTGGTGTCTGTCACACAGACTCTTTGGCACAGACGATGGAGGACACTGAACAGAATTTCAGTGTGACCCAAACATTTCCAATAACTCCAGAGCGTTGTTAAGTCCAAAAGTCAAAAAATGTATTGAAAAAAGATCTAGATATTTATTGGTGTTTAGCCTTTTGAAAACAATGTGCTAACCCCAGTCACAAAACTGTTTGACCTGCACACCTGAATTAAAGTGGTGGTGTGGCAGCAATATAACAGCACCATAAATTATGTCAATTTAAGAAAGTTGATTTAATTATTTTTTACTTAAACAGAGAACAGAAATTGCTTAACAGGAGGACATAGTCTATATAGACCCACTGTGGTTGCTTTCTTGAATAAAAACGTGGTCAGAGTAATATTTTTAGTGATGAGCACTGTGTGCTGCATGATCTAAATCTCTAGTTTATATCCCTATTGCTGTAATTTATTGTATTTTTTAAGAGAATTAGCAGAAATATTGTTACCACTCTTAACTTGCACAGAGAACTATAATACTTTTTCATTTAAGTTGCACTGACTCTTATCCTGCAGGCTATGACTCATCATACAGTATATAGCTCAGGTAATAATGGAGGTAAACTTTGAAGCCAAACATTAAAACGGATGGACTTCTCCTCCCCCCATGTTTTGAAAAGCATTGCCGGCTGAGTCCTCAATATTGCAATATCCCGTTATGACTGGTAAGCCCCATGGAGGTCTGCAGTGCTGGCTCGAGCTGCTGCCTCTTTGGTCCAGTGATCAAAGCAGTGAAGCATGAGTACTTTTGGCCTTCTACCAATGAAATACTGCCCACTGGAGGAGGACATGACGGCGTCTTGTGGGTGGAAGTTTGCTCTCACAAGCAGCTCTCACTTTACTCACCTATCGCACACGGGATTTTCAAAAACTCTTCAGGTATTGATGTAAAATGTGTGTGTGTGTGTGTGTGTGTTTTGTAGATGAGCTGAAGGAGAAGCTGCAGGATTTTGTGTCTGAGACCAACAGCCAACGTCCAGGATTCATTAAGATGGTGCGGCATTCCAAGCAGGAGGGTCTGATCCGGTCCAGAGTGAGTGGGTGGAGGGCTGCCACTGCTCCAGTTGTTGCCCTGTTTGATGCCCACGTCGAGTTCAACGTTGGCTGGTGAGTCACTAACACGGAGTGCGGTATGAGGCTAACACAGCTCAACACAAGAGCGCTGGTTCTTGAGTCATATTCGTCTGTGTGGGTTTACAGAAAATTATCTAATTTAATAACAAAGTCTTCTGGTTGGCTTATTTTCTACTGGATGTATTCTGTGTCTATGACGATATACACATGAGTGCACTCTGCACAATATCACAACAATCTGTAATCTGCCAGGGCCCTCATACTCCACCAGATAAATCTGATCTCTGCTCTCTATCTGCTTTCTTGATCCGCACATGAACTCCGTAAAACAATTGTTTGACATTTGGGAATTCACTTATTTATTTCCTTGCCAAAACATAGATGAGAAGATTGATACCACTCTCATTTCTGTCCATTAAATATCAAGCTCCAGCAGGCAGCTAGTTAGTTCACTGAGGAGGACCACTCCTTTTCAACAACTTCTCTCTACAGTATATCTCCACGTCCTCTGACTTGGCAAAAATAAAGCCAAAATAGCCCCTCACAGAGGTCATAGGGGTCTATGACTTATACTGCAGCCAGCCACCAGGGGGCGATTGAGATGTTTTGGCTTAATTTTGGGGGATCTTTATATATGGTTATCTATATATACAGTTCATGGCATCTTTAGGCTGGACTGAGGCATAATTACAAAGTCTTTCTCCTACCTCAGCACCACGGATGGCACCACAGATTTAACAATATGCTGCATGGTAGGCTATAATATTTATAGGGATTCCATTGTTAAGTTTTTTTTTTCAGGGCAGATACTAAGTATTAGTAATCAGGGAAACTGATAACTGATTCCGATACACATTTGCAGTAAAAATGAAAAAAATGAATGCCCCATCTTTAAATGCATTCCTCTGTGTCTGACTCCCTGTCTGTGGCACAACAGCCTTCAGTGTTGATAGGCTGTTACTTGTGATGTGTAAACAATCAGGTAGTGTTGTGGGTGGGATATTGAGTGAGACCACAGAAGGCCACTATAGAGACAGCTGCATTAGGGTCAAAGTACTGCATTTTTAAACAAATTTATCTTATCGGCAATCTGCTAGTTGTAAAACTGCTGAATATCAGATCTGATCATCAGCCAGGCTGATAATCGGTCGACCCCTAATAGATTCTATCTCCCACAAACCTCAGTCAGATAAAGGATCAATGGGTCAGACAGACTAGACTAACATTCAGCTACACAACCCCTCTGCCCCTGCTCTCTCTGCTACGAGGAGATGGAGAGGGGAAATGGCAGGTTAACAAAGAGGATGTATATTGGTTATTTTGTGAACAAGTGGAATGGCATCCCCCATTATCCTTATCCCCCCTAGATCACCTACAGAGTATAACGTATTAATTAGAGAGCTTTAGGGGTGCTGGTAGGTGGATTTACGTTAAGCTGAGCTAACAGTCCTCTGGCGGTAGCTTCATATTTATTGTACAAAGAAATACAAAAGTAGTATCAATCTTCTCATTTAACTCTTAGCAAGAAAACCCAAAATGTAGAACTACTGCTTTAAATCTTTATATCACATTATTTTGAATGAATTCATTAATAGCAAGAAGATCACAGCACAAGTAGGAGGGAACACATGCACATTAAATGTCCTTGTAAATGTAGTGTGTGGCTTTTGAATTTCTCCGATAAGTGTTTGCAAGTGAATAAACACATTTTATCTCTGCATATTTTGATTAAAAAATTCCACCAGCTTATCAGATGGGAAATGATGCTTTGTCAGACTAATAAATTGGTTTGAAGTCATCTTGAAATCTTAAAATTGGTTTTTAAAAAGTGCCCCTGACATGACAGACATGATCACAAAGGTAATGAAGAAAGCCTGTCAAAACAAACTCTCACATTAAAACGACTTTCTCTTTCCATATTTAAAGGGCTGAACCTATCCTGCAGAGAATTAAAGAAGACAGAACCCGCATAATCTCCCCATCATTCGATAACATCAAGTACGACACATTTGAGATTGAAGAGTATCCGCTGTCTGCCCAGGGCTTTGACTGGGAGCTGTGGTGTCGCTACCTCAACCCACCCAAGTCCTGGTGGCACAAGGGCAACAAGAGTGCACCAATCCAGTAAGTAAACGCCACAGTCCTGATAGCCTGAATCAAATAATATAAAATATTATTCTTTATCTGAAATGAAGTAAACAATTGTCAACCCTGCTAAAGGAAAAGGTAATTCATGCACCATTCATGTACAAATTATATGCTGTGCAAGGTCACATTCCTCTTCTTGTCTCTGCTGTCACTATAGCAACAGTGCCAAGCTAACATTACCTGTGCAGAGGAACAAAACTGATCTCCATCATCTTTAATCCCCAGGAGCCCGGCCCTGATTGGCTGCTTCGTGGTGGATAGGCTGTACTTTGAGGAGATTGGCTTGCTGGATGAGGGGATGGAGGTGTACGGGGGAGAAAATGTGGAGCTGGGCATCAGGGTGAGTAATAATGTCGACCCCCTGTGGCTACGGGCCGTTGTTCATCCAGGTAATGTGTGGAAAATTAACTATGATAATGACACTTAATGGCTGTTGGGAGCAAGGTCACAGAGGACCGCATTGTCAAAATACTAAACTCACTGAAAAAGTGTAATTTGGCTGCAAGCAATGTGGTCTGTGCGTTTAAAAATGGTAGAGGGGTGGAGTGGATGTTAGTAAAGAGATGAGAAAAAGGATATCCAGCCAAGATGTGTTTTTATTTTCATGAGGGGTGTTCGTGCAGACTGGTGCTTTTGATTATATATTTTAGATGGATGCAATTTATCTTCAGAGCTATGTTATGGCTGTAAGGCTGATGTTATTCGATATCATTTGTTGTCGACGAACTCTCTGAAAAGATTAAAACATGTTATTCCACCTTGACCTTCTGTATAAAACATACAAACAGAATGATGAGACATTGTTGTTCCACCTTTAAGCTGGCAGTGGAGGTAATAACAGTATCGACGTCTGTATAAAAAAGGTGAGCCGGCAGGATGGGACAGGGGTGTGATGTTCTGATTATGTGTTACACCACTTCCTACGTGTCTTTATTCATAACTAACTTCTTAAGTCATGCTTCTGTATAGTTGGAGGACAGTTTACACACTTCTAACTCCCAAGAGCTCCTTCCAAACCTCATCCTTGTTGAGGATATCCTAATGCTGTGGATCACATAAGATGTGCTCAAGGTCTGGGGAGCTACTTACCTTCCCAGCAGAAGAAAAGATCAACTGACATAAGAGGGATGATAAAGGCCATTGTGGTATTGCGAAAGCAGTGATGCTGCCAAACACTTATGTCACAACCATCACACCTCTTTCGCTTCTGGAATGCTGGCATGCAATGTAAAATCAGCTTTATGCTGATGTTGTTTGGTTTTTTTGTAAAAAAGACAAGTCAGCCCAATGACAGGCCCTCTCGCTGGATCTCTGTGTAAAAAGTGCTAATAACGCTCAATCCCAGACTCATTGGTTCCTACTGAAGGCAAAAGCATACATATAGCTGACTAGTCAATCTAACCTCAAGGTCTGTTTAGCAACTTTTCTGAAGCTTTTGATCATATCACATGATCTTCAGCATTACTTAGTGTTACTTTTTTTTAAAAAGACTGGGCACTGCAGCTTTTTGCCAGCATTACTCAGACTGCTGTGAATAACGCCAAGGTTCATACAGCTGCTGGAAATCCATGAAAATTCCATTTTAATGTGCCGTTTTCAAGACTCGAAGTGCTTGAAACTGAAATTGTAATTGCATTACTTTAATAGTAAATCACTACTGACTGAATAGTTGTCTTTTTAGAAAAAGAAATACAGTAAGTCAGAGAGAGTCCAAATGCTTTTGCCTTTCGTACAAAATGACAACTCTGTTTAAGCCTGGCTTGTCATTCTGAGTGTGTGATCTGTCAGTCTTTTTTGATGTGTGTCCTCTGATGCAACAGCGAGTGGGAGGCTAACAGACGACAATATGCCGGGAGGTTGCTATGTCAATGAGCGTCGGCTTGCAAACAAAAAATTAAAATCATGGTTGATACAAGAGCTAAAACCTTGAGCAGCCTCCTGTTAGGTCTGCAAAAAGGATGTGCATTGATTGGGCTAATATTAACGTTACACTAAAATTGGCTATACATTTGTTCAGCTGGTGAATTTACAGGCTAAATGATAGTCGGTTTTCATAAAAATACAACTTGAAAATGCCTGAAAAGTGCTGGAAAATGTGAAGGCACCCTATAGTGCATTGGTTTGGGATCATTTTCAGCTGTGGATTTATGCATTTGGTGCTCTAGTGAGTATTAACCTCAGCAGGAAGGTGCATGTGGGATTGAGTAGCTACAGTACCCAGGGCTAGCAGTTCAGAAATAGAGAGCCAAGGTGATGACATTTCCAGTGTGCCCGATGGAACCTAACTCCAGAAAAAGATATGAAGGGTAGTCATATCACAAGGGAAATTTTTTTTTTTTTATCCCATTTGAATTGTGCCACAAATTACACATATGATCTTTGGCAGTTTAAAACATAATTTTTCAAGTAAAGAAAGTTGTAATATGTGGTAGGTTTGTCATCATTTAGCTCAGTTTAGGTTAAAATCAGTCAGTGAACTACATCTGTTGTCTTGCATTGCTGTCCCTTGTAACATTATCTTACCTGATGTGTTTTATCCAGTGACTCCTGGTCATTTTATCAGCCGAGAGTAAGACCTACTGTTGTGTGACTACATCTGGGCACAAAAACTCACAATCATTGTAGCTTAGGCAGCTAAAGTTAGCTTTTGGAGGGAGAAAGTCAAACCTCTGGGTGTGTAGTCTCTCTAATTCTGTATCTTCAAAATCTGATACTTCCTTCCTATCCTTTAAATTGACAAGCATCATATGTGTTATTTGTGGCCAGTTCAAACAGGATCAAAAAATAATTTGTCTCTAGCCACTGGCTAGAGTTCATGTTTTCTCTGAAAGTAAGGTGCCGTGGTGGAAGGGGCATGAATTCTCTATACTGAGGTCATGGGTCCACCCTGCACCCTAACCTTTGTCATTGTTTATATTTTGCATAGTCTATATTTAAACAGGAATAAAATCTGTAGGAATAAAATCCTACATATATACTGTATACTTTTTTATACTGTAGACTTTTTTGTTTGCCTAAAAATAGTCAAATTCTAATATATAATATTATATAATATAAATGCTTGAATCAGGCCTGTACTTTTTAAATCGTAGAATGTAAACTCAATCCAAGATAGTGTATTGTGCATTGTGCATTGATGTGTTTCTTATAGTTTTTGGACTACAGCCTTTGTAATAATCAGGCTTTGGCAGCATGGATAATACTTGATAATAGGATCAATTCATTCTTCTGGGGTTTTTTTTTTTTTTTTTTTTTTTTTTTTTTTTTTTGGGTGGGGGGGGGGGGGGGGGTGACAATAACACACATATAGAATGTAATTAATTTGATCCTTAAAACAGGGTAACTAATGACAGTGCTTACATGGCTTGACAGGAACAAGTGAACACAGTGGAGGAAATTATCCCTCACACTGTGACATGCTCTCTCTTGTATAGTTTTAGCTACAATAAATAATCACTGCTAATTAATTCGGAAGTCTGAATGATGACCTTCATTCCCCGGTGAGCCCACTGAAGCACATGTGAGAGTTGTAGGACTCAAAGTCATTGTTGCTGTCAGCAGTGATGTGTGAAGAGAACGCCGACATTGTTCGAGGCGGATAGACGCACTGTGTCTACAGTTATGCTGCATTCTTCTCACAGTGCCATGCTTAATTTGTACACCAGCTCTGACTTGGATGAAAATAATTTTGGTGTGTGTTCAGTTCAGCAGTACCACAAGCAGATGGGCCAGAGAAAGAACAGCCCTCCGTAGGGATAGCTAATGATAGCACACATCTACTGTACAAAGTCATTAATGCAGCTATCAGCCTGTTCAATAACAGCGAGGAGCGGGAGACAACTCCTCCTCAGCTCCACTCCCGACTCCACTGCACTGTGAGAAGGAAATGGAGACAAGCTTACGAGAGGACTGAATCTGGAAATATGAGTCCTCGCTAATGACAGAGATGCAATCATCAGTAAAGGAGGAAGATTAGTCCCGTAAGTCATTTTCCTCCAGAAATTACATGCTTTTAGAATTCCTGGGCCTGATAATAGCCCCACTGA
The DNA here is from genome assembly GCA_027495735.1 of Lutjanus campechanus. Taxonomy (NCBI): domain Eukaryota; kingdom Metazoa; phylum Chordata; class Actinopteri; order Lutjaniformes; family Lutjanidae; genus Lutjanus; species Lutjanus campechanus. The sequence goes on along the minus strand of JAJHUR010075229.1, from coordinate 19,787 downwards.
TTGCTTTATAGCTGGACACATTGATGATTTTATCACCTATATTACGAACCAGGGTCCTAGCCCAATGTATAAACAGTTTGAAGAATCATTTAGGCCCATTGCTCAGTTCAGTGTCGCACTCCATGTTGTTTACTTGCGTGCTCATGTTGGACTGAAGGAACTCGCCCTTGCCTGGAGGTTAATGTAGTTTAGAGTTCAGTAATGCTTTTGAAACAGAGGGTGACACAGTGAGCTGAGAGCTACACGACTACACGACTCTGGCTTGGCCCCAGATTAGCAGTCCCTTAGAGCCCCAGCAGGGTCTGTCTGTCTGTGTGTCTGTCTGTCTGCAGCGTATTGGTCATGCCTCCAGACCACCTGCCAGCACGCAGACTGGCTGCTGACGGATCCTCAGAGACACTCTCAAACCAGGCCAACAGCTACAGGCTTTGGCTGAGGCTTGAAAGGGATGTCCTGGGTGGTGTGAGGGTGAGCTGAACTGCTGCTCTCTGCTTACATTTGGTCACAAAGTGCAAGTTGAATATTTCCATGATGATAATGCACAGCAATTATCATTCTAATTCAGTATAATGAAACAAATGTTTTGCTTATTGTATCTTAGAACATGCAACTGATTGTGTGTGTGTGTGTGTGTGTGTGTGTGTGTGTGTGTGTGTGTGTGTGTGTGTTGTTGTTGTTGTTGTTGTTGTTGTTGTTGTTGTTGTTGTTGTTGTTGCGCTAAATTATGAACAGGGCATCATAAATTCCCTGTGAAATCCTGTTTGAATTAAGCAGACTTTTATTTTGAAGAGTACACATTACTCAATGCTTTTCCAGTCTCTGTGCCAAAGTGTTGTTGTTATATACTTTTATGGGTGAAAATATGCATGGATGTAGAATTCATACACTTTCATGCAGACTAATCTGTGTTGATGATGAAGGTAAACTGGTAATGCTGGCTGGGTTTAATATCAACTATTCAACAATATATATCAGAATTTTATAATTTTTTCTTCCTGTAAAATTAAATATGATGTGTGCTAATGTAGGCTTGAAGCAACTAATAATATAATGACATCCTTACTTCTAGTGGCACAGAGTTAAGATTCAAGACACAGACATGTCCTCTTCTCAACATTCCAATCAAGTTCCTTCCAATGTTCTGCCCCTCCTGCCAATCCTGTTTCACTTGGAGATACATCATGGAAACTAGATACTCTGAATTAGTACCCATAACTTCCAGCCTGTTCATCTCAGACAAAGAACTTTGATAATGCTTTTTCCTCCCAAACCTGTCATAATCAATTTGAAACTACTTATTTAAGACTAAAAAGCTTCCATATTTACATCTGTTGTAAGGGCTTAATGGTAAACTATGATCAACCCAAATATCCACCATTTCACTGTTGACTGAGTCATTCTGCCACCACTGTATTGGCGACATATAAATCAGCTGGTGGATTTGTACAGAGGAGAGTATTTAAGCAGGAAGTTACTCATAATTATGCGCTTATTTTTAGTGTTGGGTAATATAACTTATTTACATGATTGCTGTTATTAAGAAGTAACTTATGTTACAGAATTACCTACTGAGAAAAGTAGTTCTTTAGAGTATTTTGCATTACCAAAAATGAAAGCCCTTTTGCTATTCTTTGCACATGTTGGTTGTAATGTTCAGAAGATGTGTAGCCTTCTATACATCTACTTATGAATGTGTTGACTGTCGTCATTGCATTGCCTTGTTTATGACCCATTGTCTGTGAGTCATCATGTTAATGATAGGATTCAAGGGTTTCCACTAGAAATGTTGCAAGACAAGTCTGCAGAAAAAAACAGACCACTCTCAATGCAGAAACTGCAGTCTGTTTGATGGGGCCCTATACATTTATGATGATTTGATGCTCAAAGGCTTAAAATCACAGAGAAAAAAGTGGTGCAGCATCATTCCAGTGCGCTCCTGCAGCACTACACCCATGCACACTCTGCACTGCATGTTCACAGCTATAAAGTTGGATACACACGGTATCTCAACACTAAGATATACAGCCTATGCACTGAGTTATTTCTTAAAGGAGTTTCCCACTTGTATAACATGTTATAGTTTAAAGCTGCAGTGCTTAGGCCTGCTGGGGGTCCACTTAGGTTGGACAGGCTGTGGGGCTTACAGTATGCTGATGGAGACCCTGGGATTGGCAGATGCAATATCCCCTTTACAGGATTACAGGTAAACATGAAATTATGAGTGTGCTGGGACTCAATAGCTTAACAAGTTCATACATGAGATTTTTTTGCAATTCAACTGCAAATAAAAAATTCAAACTTGAATTATTTGAAGTACAGTACATGGAAATAAATAGAAACCATGGTTACCTGACAGGCAGCACATGTACAGGCTTTTACCTGCTAATGATCTGACAGTAAACTATGCAAAGGCATATTACACAGCTGCCTTTTGCTGTATAAGCAATTAAAACAGGCCTGTATAGCAAACAGTGCATCATGTTTTAACATGCAACTAATGAACTAGTTAACTAGGTCAATGTGTAGGCTTCCATACAAACTATAGAAGTGCATAAGCTTTTCACATCACGTACACTCACCACACCAATGTTCTCTCTCGTTTACCCCTGTATAATGCAGCAGAAGAAGTTCAATGATGACACTTCCACTTCCAAGGCTAAAAAGCCTCTCAATAGGTGCACTGGATGGAGTTGAAGAAAGATATGAACAATGAAGAATTTGTTAAATACATCTATCTCAATATCCAACTAGAGATACAGTGTCTGCTGAGAGCATAGACTATATCTGTCTCAAATGCAAAAAAGTGACCCCGGAGTCTCCTCCGCGACAGAGATGTAGGCAGCAGTACTTCTTGCAGTGGTGGAGATAGTGAAATTGTAACAGTAACGTGTTACATTATTTGTTACCACACAAGATTTAGTACTTTAATGGCTTATTTTGTAGCACATTGACCCCAATACTGCTTATTTTACCAACTGTACATGTTGTACTTCCAATAGCTTTTTAGTCTCGAGTGTCTATCCCAAAGGGATCCTGTTAATGACAGGGAGCTATGATGATGCCATCTGTGGCATCTTGCAATATATTGCTGAAAGATGGCGTCCCTTGTCCACCATAAACCACAAGAATTAGACTCGCCTCACGACTTTGGCCTGTCACAGCTGTCGTACAGTACTGGCTGTCTGTTTGAGTCTCAGGTCACAATCTGATGATTTATTTTGTGTATTGGTTTATGGATGCGCAGCAAACCCAAGATATAGTTTTTGTGAGATGATCCCTCAAGTCAGACTGGACACTAGGACACACAGCAAATTGGACAGGACCTCTGAAACAGAATTGTAATACAAATGATTTCCCAAAACACCTGTGAATACTGGGTATTGCGCCAGTGAGGCCAGCCTGGAACAATGCATCATAAGAAGAACAAGCCGACATCATCACTCTCAACCAGAGCCAGGAAGGTTATGTTGAGAAATGAGGATCATTGAGGACTATGAAAAACAATTATGAGGCCGGCTTTGTGCACAGTATTTATGGAAGTGGCAATAAAACACCATTACTGTCATGATAATGATTTACACGTTGCATTTCACCCACATATTCACCATGCAATTTGTATTCAATATAAACAGTGTGTAGCGTGAAGTATTTGAGTATTTTAAATAACAGTGTGAGATGTACAGATAGCACATAGAATACAGGAAACTCAAAGAAATGCGAAATAGAGCAGGTCCTCACATTGAGACATTATTCTGCTACGTGATCAACCATCAATTAAAAAACAAGCCATCAACACATTCAAAGTTCTGGTTCTTGATCTGTTAGACTGAAAATGTAAATTATATTATATGTATGAGATATATAAATATTATAGGTACAAAACATATTTATTAGCTGTTATTTGCATCAACGTATATAGTATATCGCAGCAGTAGAACAACATGATTTAAGACGGTGAAATATTATAATAATCTGAAATCTATCCATGTTATCTTTTTAAAATATGCTCACTTAACTTTAGCCTTTTCAACATTTCATTCTTTTTTATTTTGTTTGTTTGTTTAAAGGGATAGCTCAGATTTTTTTAAGTGGGGTCGTATGTGTTTCTCATCCATAGTCTGTGTACGACCTACAGTAGATGTTGGTTGGCACACCCCCAGTTTGGAGAAGCATCAGAGCATCGGTGTAGGAAGCTAAGCAATGTACTGCTGTCAACTGTAAAACATACTTTAGTCACCTCAAAAGAAATCAATACCAGTTTAAGTGTACTTTAACTACTTTACCTCAGATAGCTTTTTCCAAAGGGAAAAGTTATATTGCTTGTTAAATGCTGTCCCCACACCACCACAAGAGTTGCTGGCTCGATTTGTCAGTTAATTTGTATCATTTTGGGGTTTGTTTATGTTATTTTGTGTTTTGAAGGGTTACTTTGGATTAACCCAAGTCATTACACTAACAAACTAATCAATCGTGGCAGTGGTAGCCCAGCAACTCTCTTGTTCTGTGAGGTAAAATTACTGTTTTTGTGAAAGAAGTCGGGTTGATTTGGAGAGAGTGATTTAACAAGTGTATGTTTCCGGTCGGGAAAGGTCTGTCTGACAGGAAGGTAAAGTGATGAAATCATTATTGTACGCTTAAACTGGTATTGATTTTGTGCATTTTGTTTGTGGCTAAAATATGTTTTGCTGCTGACGCTGTCCTGCTGCGCACTTGGTAATACATTTAATCTTGTTCATAATAGCATAATTATATTTGAAACATAAATCTCAAGTAAATTAAATTAAAGCAGAGGACATGACCACATTTAGATTAATACTAACCATTGATAAATGACTGACATGTCAGGAAAAAAAACCATAAAGCTGCATGAAACTGTGTGTCAGTTATTCACTTTCTACATTTCTGGTTTGACTTTCTCCCTCATTCGAAAGGTACAAAGGATTTAGAGCAGTGCGTAATCACACAGGATGAATACCAAAAGTTCTGCCATAATGACTCAGTCAGTAATTGTAGAACAGCACTGATTGAGTTTCATGACCCCGGTGCTGCTGAAAATCTATCGAACCCCACTGCGTAATCTCAAACCAACAAGACAATCAATGAGAAAGTCTTTTGTCTGACAGAGCTAATGTGAATAGTAATGCAGCACCATAAGAAATACCACAGCTTCATGCAATATAACAGCTGCTGAGTTAATTATAGAAATGCTGTTTGAGCTTCAATTAAATCCTAAATCTGACAGTGATTTACAGTAACGAGTAGGACACTTGTGATATTAATACAATATTTCCTCTAGTGTACGTTAACAGTAAACATCAGTCCACTCGCAATGTTCTGATGAGCTTCATACTCTGCCTCTTTTGTTTTAGAATTGATTTTAAACTTATTTTAATTACACTGTAAGGTACATGGCAGAGCTCCAGAGTACATTCCTGAACTTATAATTAGGCTTTTAAAACCACACTACCTTTAATGTTTTTTTAAAAAAAATCTAAATTAAGTTTGGGCCCATCAGACCTGGAATGTCATCATTTAAGGGGCAAGACCACTTGGCCTCCAGTGTTGTCAATTTTCTGAAGGCACACAGGCCAAATGCCAGGGAAGCAAGGCTGTCATGAAGTCCACAGAAATAATGAATTTAAAAATACTACAAGGAGGTTATCAAACAGTCTCAGTTTAATACTGATGCCTCTATATGACCCACATAAGCAAATAAGACCATCTGTGAAGGGATCAGGTATTTCTATATAGTTGTCTTGATGGCTGCCACCATGTTGTATTCAGATGAAACAAGTCTGTGTTTACATTTTCTCAGGCAAAGTTACAGTGAGTCATACATTAACCAGTTAAAAGGAAGAAGGAGCAGCTTTTTCTACAGATAATTTTATTTTTGATGTTCTATTTTGTGGTTATGGTGAAGGTAACACTACCGCTTTTGTCCTCAGGGAGTCCAAAATTAAAATATTTCTTCCTCTTTCCTTGTAGTGGCTTTACCTTATGGGTAAAGAAGATTATGGGTGATTTCTTTTTTTTGTCCCGCCCTATCCAGACTGTGATTGGTCATTCATTAAGTGTGAAGTATCATTCACAAGCTCATTAATTTGATGAAAAGTTGAACATGTCTCAGCATATAGCTGAATAGGCAGTGAGTTGAACCCAAATGCTGCTTATCTTATCTCTATTATCTTTTGTCTTACGGCTGCAAAACCTTGACGAACAGTTTATCTGGTACTCGGGGCTGAGGACACATTTCTCTCTCTTGTTATTGTGTAATGGGCTGTTGAAGCAGCCCACCCACAGCGTGACTGGTCCATCAGAATATCGCTGATTTGTCAAACTTTCTTGCCTCAGCTCAGCTGACCTTCTCTTCTCAGAAGTTCACTCAGCACAGCTTTGCAGCATTTACACATTAGGATGAGTTTGATTAAGTCTCCTTGTTGGCTGGTGCCAGGTTTGTGTCAAACTATCACCATAAATAGCCTAGTTTGACAAGGGTTCTTTCTACTCAGTATGTATAGACAATGTTTCACTTGATGTTGCCCAATAAGAATTCCTCAACAAAAGAAAGAGGTGTTTAAAAACCATATTGACAGGAGAGAGGCAGAGGGGAAAGCAGCAAAATCAGCTGGAGCAGTGTGGACGGGGCATCAAGGTCACTGAGGCCTCAGGGCATATAATTTGCAACAATGTGTGTTGTTATGTGTCACTACAGAGATTAAGATTTTTAAATATTTATTTATAGACTATATAAAATATAGATTTTATGAAATACACCTCATCAAACGTGCATAATATTATTTTAAGAATACTATAATTCTCCAGTGTTGTATTATACACTATTTCACTATAATAGCTACTTTTCTTATGGATTCTTTAACTAAATGTGAAACGAGGCAAAATTTTACCCTGCAGTCACAAAATAGTTCTTGAGTTGAGTAATTTATTGAAAAGACAGCTGATGGAGCTGATGTTGGGAGCTCAGCTGTTTTAACTGTCATGGGGAAATCATTTCACCACTGTGACAAAATGTTAGGACCAGCTGGAGCAGTGGCAAACCTCATCCAGGAGAGGAAGAGCAAACAGAAGCTGTGGTTCCCTTTATAGTGTTGTTGATAACAGGAGGACTTGGGGAGCATCGCTGAACACAGTGTTGCTGCAGCAGAATGGATGAGTTGTGGTGGCAGAGTTTTTCAAGACACTCTCTGGATGGGAGATTGAGTCGCATGCAGTGAATACTAAAGCCTGAACATGGATCCCCGTGGAGAGGATGGATCAGACTTGACAGATCTGGTAGACGGCGAACCCACTGGATGAGGTTTTGGTGGCAGTGTGTGGCTTTGTGCAATATTAACTTCTTCCTGCAATGGTATTCATGGTTTCATTCTACCCTGCATAAAGTCATATTTACTGTATTGTGATACGAAAGTACTATGCCTTCATTTCCATATTTATATCACTTCAAATATACATCAAGGCCTCAAACTCTGCAAAGCTCACACAGCTCCAAGTAATGTGAATATTTAAACCGTCTACAAAGAACTTTCACATTGTGTTGATTTTGGAGGCCCCTGTGGACAAAAGCATTTCCTCTTCCATAACCACAAAATATAACATAAAAATAAGATTATCTGAAGAAAAGTTCCCTCCTGTTTCTTCTTAAGTAGCTAACTGTTGCTTTTCCTGGGAAAATGTAAATATAGGTTCTATCATTTCATCTCATTTCAATCCTGTCCCTTAGAAATTATGTTTGTAATTTTTTTCATAATTACACTGGTGACAACATAATTCCTCCCTTGATTATGTTCACAAATGTTTCTTTGGAACAATACATTTATATAAGGCACTGGATTCACGAGGAGGTGATTGAGGTGGGTGGCGGCCGTACAAACTACAGGACTTTAACACAGTCAGGGGTTTGCCCCCATACTCCTGTTACGAAAGCACTTCAGTTTAGGTTACGGAAAGATCATCATTAAATTGTTGTTGAATACTAATAAAGAAATCTCATGTCTTAGTTCACTGCCGACTGTTGAATAATGCTGTAGTTGCTACAACCAGTTAGTATATTGCAAGACTGCCTGTTTTGCAAGAAAACAAGTGAAATGTGTTGATGATT
>JAJHUR010075229.1:0-11651 GCA_027495735.1 Lutjanus campechanus | reverse complement strand
TATGTGTCACTACAGAGATTAAGATTTTTAAATATTTATTTATAGACTATATAAAATATAGATTTTATGAAATACACCTCATCAAATGTGCATAATATTATTTTAAGAATACTATAATTCTCCAGTGTTGTATTATACACTATTTCACTACTTTTCTTATGGCTTCTTTAACTAAATGTGAAACGAGGCAAAATTTTACCCTGCAGTCACAAAATAGTTCTTGAGTTGAGTAATTTATTGAAAAGACAGCTGATGGAGCTGATGTTGGGAGCTCAGCTGTTTTAACTGTCATGGGGAAATCATTTCACCACTGTGACAAAATGTTAGGACCAGCTGGAGCAGTGGCAAACCTCATCCAGGAGAGGAAGAGCAAACAGAAGCTGTGGTTCCCTTTATAGTGTTGTTGATAACAGGAGGACTTGGGGAGCATCGCTGAACACAGTGTTGCTGCAGCAGAATGGATGAGTTGTGGTGGCAGAGTTTTTCAAGACACTCTCTGGATGGGAGATTGAGTCGCATGCAGTGAATACTAAAGCCTGAACATGGATCCCCGTGGAGAGGATGGATCAGACTTGACAGATCTGGTAGACGGCGAACCCACTGGATGAGGTTTTGGTGGCAGTGTGTGGCTTTGTGCAATATTAACTTCTTCCTGCAATGGTATTCATGGTTTCATTCTACCCTGCATAAAGTCATATTTACTGTATTGTGATATGAAAGTACTATGCCTTCATTTCCATATTTATATCACTTCAAATATACATCAAGGCCTCAAACTCTGCAAAGCTCACACAGCTCCAAGTAATGTGAATATTTAAACCGTCTACAAAGAACTTTCACATTGTGTTGATTTTGGAGGCCCCTGTGGACAAAAGCATTTCCTCTTCCATAACCACAAAATATAACATAAAAATAAGATTATCTGAAGAAAAGTTCCCTCCTGTTTCTTCTTAAGTAGCTAACTGTTGCTTTTCCTGGGAAAATGTAAATATAGGTTCTATCATTTCATCTCATTTCAATCCTGTCCCTTAGAAATTATGTTTGTAATTGTTTTCATAATTACACTGTGGTGACAACATAATTCCTCCCTTGATTATGTTCACAAATGTTTCTTTGGAACAATACATTTATATAAGGCACTGGATTCACGAGGAGGTGATTGGGGTGGGTGGTGGCCGTACAAACTACAGGACTTTAACAACACAGTCAGGGGTTTGCCCCCATACTCCTGTTACGAAAGCACTTCAGTTTAGGTTACGGAAAGATCATCATTAAATTGTTGTTGAATACTAATAAAGAAATCTCATGTCTTAGTTCACTGCCGACTACTGAATAATGCTGTAGTTGCTACAACCAGTTAGTATATTGCAAGACTGCCTGTTTTGCAAGAAAACAAGTGAAATGTGTTGATGATTTCAAGGAAAATCCAACCCAGTGGCAGGCAACAAGAATAAGTATAGGAATAGTCATGTTTGTCACTGATGGTCTTGTTTGCTTACGTAGGTCATATTGAGATCAGTATTAAACTGGAACTCATTCTGAGAACATTTTAACTGTAATTTTCGTGATAAAGTTCATCACAAACAGTCATTTTGTCCTGGAATCAGAATTTCAAAGGAGACGCTGTGACTGTAGTGTTGTTGTCAGAGTAGCAAGTATTTCAACTTTCGTTTCGTTTTGGTACGTTTCCTCAATCTGTGATGACATATATTCATTTTATGATTTATTACAGTAAATATATTGCATATTTCTCCTTTAAATGATAAGTAATTATAATGGGTGGAGTCATAAGTATGAAAATTTAGTTACAAATTTGACTGTTTGTCATCAGGAAGAAAGAGTAGTGCTTTTCATGCTTCTATTTTAAATGAAAAAACATCTCATGGTATCTTGTGTATAAAGTGTTGGTTAAGGTCACTGTGTAGGTAGAGAACTTGCTGGATGATTTTGTGAGGGTGTTATCTTCTGAGCAGGAGTTTGGGTACAATATGCCAGCATGTCTGAGTTTTTATCTTGTCTCAGGTTCACACTTTTTGTGCTGATGATAACAATTGTGAGGAGGAAGGAAACCTGTTTAGATTAAAAAATAAATCAAGTCCCTAGTCAAAGGGATATTTTTGTTCTCTGTGGGTTCAATTTCATGTCGACACAGCAAAACTGTGCTTGTCTGTTTTCAGACTGCAGGCTTTTTTTTGTAATAAGCACCTCTCAAGTGGTTGCAACTGGTGGGATTTTCCCAGTACAGGCGTGCCAAGAGATACTTGTCATTAATACTGCTGAATTAAATTCTTTAAAATGTTGCTTCTGGACGTGGAATCAGTCTGCAAAAAGAAGAAAACAACAAACTCTTCTGTGGAGTTTTAGACTAGATTCAGGCCAGTGGATGTAAATGTCAAATATCAAATCTTTAAATTAAAATCTTTGGTTGCCTATGACTATATATAGTGCAAGTCTCTTTAGAAGAAGAGAAAAATAAGGTTAGTGAGGCTAACACTAACAGTATCTTGATAATGAGCTAACGCAAATAGCCAGTGGAGAAACTCATCAGCCTGTCCAGCCTTCTAGAAAACTCCACGTTTTCAGTTAGACATGAAGTGATGGTAAGTGATACATTAATAATGCAAGGCTACGACTCTTCATATCACTGTCTGCATGGATCACTGCAGGCCTGTCTCCAACAAATTACATTTATATGCATTTATTCTTCATTAGTGATTTATGTTCAAGGGCAGCATTCAGAGCCAAGGGAGGGTCAGCAAAAATAAAAAGGAGGGTGGACAGGCATGTAGCACAGTTACCCTCAACACTGGCAGCCTGGCGTCATGTCAATTTAACCCACCAGCGTTTGTGAGTTTTAGGATTTAGAGGGTTAGTCAAGCAAATTACACAGAAAACCCAACATATTTTCTTACTTAATCCTAAAGGTAGTGAGCCATGCTAATAGTTTTGGTTTAATTGGTCTAGATTTGGAGATATCTGTCTCCAACCAAATACAACAGAGATGGATGAAATTGCTGCTCACAGTATTCATTGTAAAAACAAAAAAAGTTCAGTAAATGCTGAATTTCAAGGCAATCTTCAACAGATTTTCGACTTTTGGGGCCAACTCTAACTAAAATTAGAGTTTTGAAACCCAAGACTTTTGCAAAGTTTGTCAGCAAACTCATTGAAATGAGAGTGAATAATGGTTGATAATTTAATATTTCCACTGGAACCCAAGAACCCAAATAATGAAAAATCCTTGCTCACTGTGAACACTTTTTGTAATAGACTTTTTTTGAATTTCTACAACTGAAAGATTCAAGTTTATCCAACAAAAGATTAAAACTTTGTTTAGTTTATTGCAAAACTTAAGAGTCTGAATTTGATTCTTAACTCAAACGTCTTTGTTTTGTTTTGCTTAGGATGCCTTAGGATGTTTTACTGCAGGACTAATGTGGTGTTCAGAAGAATAGCATTTCTAAATAGGTTTATTTTGAGGGCTACAACTAACTATTATTTTTATTATCCAGTTTAATCTGATGATTAAATTCATGAGTAATAAATTAGTCATTTGGTGTATAAAACCAACAGTTCAAAACCCCCAAATATTTAACTTACTGTTATATAGGACAAAGAAAAATAACATATCTCCAAATCTGAGAAGCTGTAACCTGTGAATTTTGTGAAGCTGTAAAACATAAATATTATTTTATGTCTTTATAAATGTCGCAGAGGAGGAGAATTCCCGGGTGACACACAGGCTATGTCAGTGAGTGAGTGAATTTTAAACTTATTTTAGAGTTGAATGACTCTGTGGTTTAATTAATAACCATTGTGAGTATGAGGGACTTTCACCCCGGCTTCTCGCTAGTCTAATCAACCCTGCAAACCCCCTAATAATTTTCTTATCAATGTCATAATTTATTAGGCCAAACATAGAAATCTGCACGGTCCGTACAGTAAAAACAGTATTAAAAAAGCAGGATTTTAGGCTATTAGCTCTCGTGTAAAGCATTATTACTTACGTTTCAGCTTTTTAGCCATGTGCTGCATGTCAGTTCATATAAGGGAGTTTAACTGTGGTTTCCTCTGGCTCTTAATGTAATGCACTTACACATTGTGCTTTTACAAAGTACAAGAAGATGCACATAGACCACAAAGCAGCTTCTTTCCTCAGGCTGTAAGACTCCTCAATCCATCCTGCACATTCCACCGTGGATAATAGTTTTGGGGCTTTTTGTGTTTAGCATAAAGAGACTACAGTTTGCATTTTATTGTAAAACCCTGTGTTGTATAATGTTTAATAAATTAACTTTGAACCACTGACATAAAGCTAAAATGAGGACAACAAAGCAACAGCGTCAACAGAAAATTTTTAATAAATATTTTATGGGTGAAAGATAGCAGGGCAACACACTTCACTCAAACTCGACAGATTATGTCAACCTCACCAAAACCAATAACCAACTCTGGTTTTTGTTCAAAATAAATCCTTAACTGTTAGAGGTGAAGTCTGTTCCTACAGGCCATTTTCTTCTCATTCCTCCTTCAGCTCAGTGCACTCCACATCTGGTTGAATGGGTGTGTACTGGGTCTCTGAATAAAAAAGTGTGATTCTGAGCAGCAGCTCTCAGTCTGCAGACCATTGAATTATCAAACTTAAATGACAACAATGAAAAAAAAATATCAACAGCTGTTATATTCATCCTATCACCCAACTCCTATATTGTATTTTCATTTCCACTAAGTACTCTGCTGGCAGATTTCAGCTGAAGCCTTTCACACTGACCTGACCTTGTGCACTAATTATCATGCTGTTTCCTTGGTAGGCTTTGCTATCAAAAGGAGAAAAAAATGCACTGTATTGTAAGTGTAGAAAGGATGTTGGTAGTTTTATACACACTATATGGACCTGTGGACAGAATCACAATTTCTGGGTGAAATTAGTTTCAAATTTTGATTTCAATGAAGAATTGGATTTGGATCCGGTGTTCCTTCGGTTTAGAAATGCCACTCCCACAAATCAAGACGGCTTACAGACAAAAACTGCGAAATGTGTCAACCTAGGCTGCATGTAATATCATAGTGCTACAATAGATCTGAAATAAGCCACCAGCAGTCTTAGAATGGAATAAGGTAATATTTGACCTTTTACCTGTGGAATATCTGAATTATTTAGAGTAGGGATGCGCACCATTAGTCGACTATACGATTTAACGTCCCCTCCCTCGCTAGTCGGCACCAGAAATACTAGTCGTTTAAACTATTTATCAATATTTCAGTTATGCACAATGCCAGTTATCTGTCACCTCTAAGATTTTATGCAGCCACCCGCCACTAGTCCGGGCTGCAGCACTGTCATACGGCAGCCTCTCCCGCCCAGCATGTACCCCTCGATCACCTCCTAGGCAACCCAGGATGTTTTCTTAGTGTTATACTAGTCGACTAGTCTGAATTAAATTTTGCATTTAATCGACAGGGAAATTAGTCGCCAGGAACATCCCTAATTTAGAGGTGAAATTGGTGCATTTTTATCATACACAAGGTGCATTACTTGATTATGTGGAACCTAGAATATCTCATATGTTCTGGAAGGTACTTCTTAGATCAGGGGATGATGGCTGGATGCTGAGGGGAGGCTTTGTTGTCTGTATTTTTTGTTTGTTTGTTTGTTTGTTTTATTTATTTATGATATCCCACTATGCTTGTTTGCACTTTTGGCGGAGCTGTGTTAGGGGAGGGGAGTTTCCAGAGTGATTCTGCTCGGTGGTTGGGGTGGCTGTGTGTATGGGTATATGTGATAAAGACATACCGAATGCATATTTAATAATGAAGGCATTTAGATATTAACTGTTCATGAGAGTGATGTGGATAGAAACTGTACTTCTGTCTGGTTGTTTTGGTGTTTGGGAGACTGACAGTCTCAAAGATGAGATGAATATGCAGAATTAGCAGCAGTGATGGCAAATTACTCAGATCAACAAGACAGCAGGTTTAGATTTCGTAACAGATGTTGTCAAGTTAGAGAGACGCATCCTTCACGTTATAAATACATCTCATGTTTAACTCTGTACCATCGCATTGTGTGTTAATGCAGGTTGAAGGACTGCGGTGGAGATGAATGGGGTTGATTTTAGATTGTTTCTAAATGGTTCAGGATTTCTGTAGAAAAGACCAGAAATGCACTGCTCTTTTCAGACTGCAGACAGTGCAAGTTGATACCCACACAATGGAAACCTGATGCCAATTGTCTGCTCTGCTTCAGCTCTGTGCTCTGGGCAGTGAAAGAGGAAGCTCTGCTTTACCTTTAAAGTAAGTCTGTGCTTTGATGTGACGGGTTTTATCACAAAATACTGAAATGAATGCAGTGAGAAATATTAGGGTGTTTTTTCTTAAAGTCAGTTATAGTTTCTGTGGTGGGTGGGGGCAGGAGAGGTGGTGCTGGGAGATGAAAGCAGATAGCTTCAGATACACAGACGAGTATGAAATGAAAAAAGAAAAATTCCTAAAGCAGCATAGTAAATCACAGGAAGATATGGTCGAAAAGTTCCTGAGGTTGTGCTCATCTTGTCAGGCGGCTGCAGAAGGATGCCTTTCCTTTGCTGTTGCATTTCTTTTCAAGTTTGACAGCTATCATCGACAAGGTGTCACCACATTTTCACATCAGAAACTGTCTGGATGCTTGTAACATCATTGCAACACATGTTTCATATTAAATTAATAAAGGAGGTTTTGGTCAAGTGCATAAGCTTTTTAAAGTCCAGTTTGCAGGACATTTTTTCTGATTGTTTTACATTGTTTTGAGTGCATTTTACATTCTTCATTGATGTTGTGGCTGTTTTGTGAACTCTTTATTTTTTTCCTTTTTCTTGTGGTATCCTGTTTAAAAATATCTTAAGAGAAAGCTGCTGTGCATCTGTCATATCCTTACATCTAGTGGGATTCATATATCTGTCAGTTTTTATTAAGGGCCATGATGTTTATCATGTAAATGAACCCTACCTCATAATATCTCACCCCCCGCCTGCTGTGGTGACTCATGGCATGACTGATGCATAAACTCATGGTTCTCCAGATCTCAGTCTGCCCAGCTTGAAACGAGACCATATCATCTTTTTTAAATCCTCTGGTGTCTCAAACATTTTCACCAGCCTGATTGAAAAACACCGTCCCATAGTGCTCCAGTAGAGAGGGTCTGAAAACAAATCTATGCCTCTCTTACAATTCATCGACAATTTAGGGACTGGAAAATACTTTTCAGGAATTCATTCTAATTTTGACTTAATGTGAATAAACACTTCACCTCAGCGATAGCATTAATAATGGTATATCATGTAGTGACCAGATAATAATGGGGCAAAAATGTCCCTAGTTAATAAGTGAGGTATATTAATATGATAATGAGGAGGTAACAATGGACCCTTCCTGCACCAAGTCCTGCCCCTTTTAGCTGAACCTTGTCAAGTTTCTCCTTTTCTGTTTCCTGTACAGATATACTGTGTGCTAGACTCAACTATGTTGGAAAGCACAAAGTCGAGGTCCCACCAGGTTCTAAGCTTTTATTGGAGCATGAAGCAAAAAGGGGTGTGATTTAAGAAGAGTCAGTGGATTTTTTGATAAGCTCCACCCTAGTTAATGTTGGTAAGCCAGTCAAGCTTAACATTCTCACATGCAGTATTATGCAATTTACAACAATGAAAATGTCAGATTTACCACTCACAATTTATAGTAATTTTTAAACTATGAGTCTTTGAGTTTACACAAAAGTCAACAAAAGTTCTGTATCATTTCTAGCTGATAACTATCAGTCAATTTGTCAGTTGAAATGACAACTGTCAGTAGCACATAATCAGCTCTATCTATCCAGCTAGTTTTAAGCAGACTTACTCCAAAATGAAAACCATTTTTAAAGGCCTTAAAGTTTAGACATGATGAGTGAGATTTGGTAGAGTTAGGGTAAGACAGGATAAGGATATGCCAATCAGAGGGGACAGCAGGATCCATAATAACACCTGAGTAAGACACTTGCAAGATGAGGTGGATCTTGGTCCTTTTCAAGCAGGGAAAAAAGGGCAGTCTGGTCGCAAGTTTTCTCAAATAGCAGCTAAAAAGTAAACTAAAATGTGTTTCTGAGAACATTTGAGTTGGGAAATATACAGTATAATGCAGTAACAGAATCTTGATTCATATTTGATCAGTACTGCCTAGTTTGACAGTTTGACCTGAGGTTGTGATTGGCCCGAGGAGATCCAGGATGGGTGGAAATCTGTCTGAACAGGAGGGAGGCCAGATGTATCTGACAGAGCAAATGAAACATGAGTTTGCAGATTCATCTGGTTCTGTCTGGCAGATGTGTTGTTCCTGAATCCACAGTGCACATAATGTAACGTGTAACCTGTAAATGTGGGTAGCTAATAAGATGCTAACTGACAGGCCTGGGGAGTGATGAGAGGTCACTACTGTAGGTAGCTTGGCATGCTAAAGTTTGCAGATTACACAATCTATTTCTTACAACTTGATCTGTATAATATTGTGGACACAAACTCTCCATAATATTTGAGCATAGTAATAATTAGGTAATATTAGTGTAAAATGTGAGAAATGTTTAATACTGCCGGAGTGGTTTTTGACATTTTATGTAGGCTACATCTTCATCTGTCTTTTTTGGCTGTGAACATTTTGGAACCTGTCACTGACATGACTTCAAGCTGCTGCTGTACTTAGTGAAGAAGAAAAACACAAACATGTTACAGTCGTTCGTTCAAGTCTGCAGGGGGCGAGCGCTTGACACACTAAAATTAGATTTTGGGTGGCTTTAGGCAGCGAACCATACACACACCAGAGGTTGCAAAAAGTTCATGAAATAATTAAGTAGATTGACTATCCAATCATTAAGCTTAAAATTGCATTTTGTGTAATTTGATTTGACATATTTCTGCACCATAAAACTGCATCATTATTATGCTTCATATCCTCAAAGATTTTGTGAAATAACCTTGTGAGTACTCCCATCAAAATCCACTTTAGGCTAAGCCACTAGACGCTCTTCTTGGTAGCTGGCATCACTGAAGACAGAAAAATGAACAACGCACTTCAACTCACATTAGATTTACATTAAAGGTATTTAGCTCTTGCTCTTATCCAAAGCAAATTATGATGAGGGCAGCAGTAAAATTAGCTTAGGCTCAGGCTCATGGCGGCCCGATAATAGATCTGAGAAAACACTCCTGTAATATGAGAACACTTCTCTGACAGAAAAGTTCAACAAAAAGAAATTAGAGGAAGAGCAGCAAGATAGCGAGGAAGATCGGATTTAGACAGGAGCATATTTGCAGGAGGATATGGCAGAAAGGGGTGTGATACAAGTGGGAGCAGGGGACGTGAGCAATTTCTTGAGGAGATGAGTTTTAAGTTTACAAGGGAAGGGAGTGGTTGTGCTGTCCTGACTAAGATGGAGTCAGGCCGATGGGTGGAGTGAGGACCTGACTCTTAATAACACAAAGTCGACTCACACTTGGATTAAAAGTGGTGGAGTGGGGATTTGATTTGTTTGTGCTGCAGTGTGGGTGAAGCATCATACCACTCTTAAATGACACGGACCAAAGTTTTGTTATTTCTTAGAAATAAAGTCTCCAGAAGAATTCTTCCTGAAGGGCTGAGGTTCTAGCTACAACAATTTTCTCCTGAAGGACAGGTTTTTGACGAATGGGTTCAAGACTAAGGATTCCATTGAGAACCATTTTTATGAAGAGTTCTTCGAGAATTGTTGACATCCTTGACATCCTTAAAGAACTCTTCCATCAAGGGTTCTTTAAAACATAATATATAATCGTTCTTGGTAGAAGCCCCGGGTCGGTTCTACATAAAACCCTTGGAATATAAAAGGGTTCTCATGGAATCCACTGGGTGTGTTCTAAATAAAATTCTTGGAATAATGAAAGGGTTCTTGGTAGAACCCCCTGAGTTGGTTTTAGATGAAAACCTTGGAATATAAAAAGGCTCTCAGTAGAACCCCCATAGTGGGTTCTTGTTAACACCCTTAGAAGGTGGAAGGGTTCTGGATAGAACCCCCAGGAAGTTATTCTGGGTGGAACCATTACACCATAGAAGGATTCTCTCTATAACCTCTCAAATGAGGATTTTTAATGATTCTAAGTATAATCCTTGGGTTCCCTTGTTGGGTTCCCAGTAGAACTTTATACGGTTCCAGGAACCAGAAAGGATTCTCCTGTGTTTTAAGTTAAAGAACCCTTTATGGTTCTAGTTAGTACCTTTAGAACTGTAGGGTAAGAGTGTTGTTCACTGCTTTCTGACAGCGTGGAGGTGCAGTCCATCATCCATGGTCACAACAGCATCATGGAGTCAAATGTAAGTGTAATTGTTTGTTGCGGTGCTGTTGAGCCGTTCTTTCCGCCTCTCCGCACAGGAAAACACATTTTATGAGTCACCTTGCCAATTAGACGGTGCGTTTGATCATTTGAGGGGAGTGCACTATTAGGAATATCCATCTGTATAAAATTGTTGTATTTTGAGTGGAATAACAATGCAGCCCTCCATAGTAATGGAGGACTCAGACTTCTCTCTTGACAGTAATTACCCATTTCTAGTGATTAATTTGGGAAAAAAGGCAGCAGACAATTAGTGGTTAACTGCAGCAGGCGTCACGCAGGCAAAACTTTGTTTCATTGTCAGAAAGGAAAGTTGACACTGAAGAATGGAGGCAGAATACAAGCTGTAATTGACTGTGTTTTAGAAAGTGCTGGCACAATTGTCCCAATGTTTTACTGCGCTGTTTTCAGCTTGAATAAATCTCCAAAGTCATGACTTTAGTTGGGTTTGGAGGAAGAAACTGCAACTGATTCATTTCTGTCGATTTTATCCACGCTAGCGGCACCGCCCTTGGGATAGCCGGTGAGTCCATCGCTTTGGTCCAACTGTTGGAAGAATTACCAGGGAATTTGGCAGAGATATCATGGTACCCAGAGGATAAGTTCTATTGGATGGATTCTCATGAAATTTTATGTTCACCACAGGATAAGTCTTAATAACTTGGGTGCTGCCCTGACTTTCCGTTAAGCGCCATCATCAGGTCAAAATTTCAATTTTGCCGTCATTCTTTATTACTAAATACCTGCAAAACCAATGACATTGCTATCAGCCTCGGCAGTGTTTAGTGCTAATTAGCTAATGTTAGCATGCTAACAAGCTAAACTAAGGAATCTTGTTTCTGCTATTTTACAATATGGATTACAACATAGCAAAAAGCCTTTATGGCAATCAGCTGGGCTAAAAACAAGGCTTTACTAGTCTGTTACATGCCACACTTTTGGCTTTTGTCATGACTCAAAAAGTTGGGTCTCATCTTGAACCTGATCATCTGTAGATTAATTGCATACCTGATTTGTTACGATTCACTGAAGTTAGACACGATACAAGATGAGTAAGTTCCCCTTTTTGTTATTTTTGTTTTGTAAGGGAACCAGTATGGACAACTAAACAAGCTTCAGCTCTTCTTTGGTAGATAGGGAGGAATTTTAGATATTGTGTCTGAGATTTGTTTCCATAAATCTGTCTTCTCTGGTTACCCCTTGATAATGTAATCTGCATATTGTTTCTCTTCACTCCACCGCTCTCATGAATGCACACTGGACACACAGCCTGCCCTGCAC
>JAJHUR010075228.1:0-12855 GCA_027495735.1 Lutjanus campechanus | reverse complement strand
TCTACAGCTGATATCTCTAAAACTCTGCAACTCACACCAAAACAATCTAGACAGATAAATAGCACTACAGGCCAGTGGGGAAACATGTCTGATTTTGGGATGAGCTGTCCCTTTAAGTTTAGATGCACCTTCAAAGCGGTTAGCCCGGCTGTATTCGAGATCCAAATCCCTGCCATGCTGGACTGTTGCATCAGGTCAAACTGAGACAACCTAGTCAGCACATGTGTATGGAAAAGAGGTAATGCACGCGGGTGAAAGGAGCTCACGTGAAATGCATCATGGTACATGTTGGCACTGCTGGCAAGATTCCAGAACACATCTTTCCTGTTCAACACAGCATGCACTCAGGAATTTATTGCTTCAGTTGAATACATTTACCATCAACACTGACGGGACATCGATACGAAAAGTTACAATGCTGTTTTCTGCTGAGACTCCAGGATTGTTTTGTGAACTGAAGATCTTCACCCATCCTCACGTCAGCATAGGGGTGAGTACATATTGAGCGGGCTTTAAGAATCCTCTTTTCGAGCGAGGCCCAGCCAACAGGCATGAGGAGCTCACACTTCAAAAAGAGACTCAGGAGTCAGTTGCGCAACATAGACATGTTATGATATGTTAGTAGACCTTTTTCACAAATAGTTGGATAAACACAGGTGATATCAATGATAGTAATTAAAGCTTCGTTCCATTCAGGTCAGACAGAGTCACCTATGTTTGCCCTACTATTTATATCAATATGGCCGCCATGAAAAAGATGTATTGCTGCGTGAATGATGCATTATTGTATATAAAGATGTATATTGTGGCTCTTGACTTTTTAAAGCATTTATTGCTTATATTTTGCTGTTTCTCTGCCCCTCAGACTCCTCATTAAGTGCCTTCAAGTTTGGCAAATTAGGAATTCAGGCTCTGATGCATTTTTTATCAAGATCCAGATGATGCAAGTGCTTTAGCTAAATGACTACAATGTAAGTGCATGTTGTAAAAGTAAAAAATGGGCCGTGTTTTAGCCAGCCCGCGGCATCGCTCCTTAAATGTTTTGTCGGGAATAAAATAAGAGGTTTCCTTCAATTGGAGCCTTCTGGCAACTTAATCAATCCATTGTAAAAACTAAGACATCTTGCATTCACAGCTGGGCTACATGCCATTCCAATAGCACGACAGACTGTGTGCAAAGTCCCACAAGAACCATTAACTGTCATTTGTGTCCAAGTGGAACAAATCTTAAAACTAATTAAGCTGCACCCCCATGACGAGAATGTGAAGACAAATTTTGCCTGCGGGAGTGGGCGAATTGAGAATCGATGGCTGACAATTTCCAAAGTCTTGTCCTGAATTCGAGACGCGGGCGTGTGTGCGTGTGTGTGTGCACCGGGTGCAGAATCAATCACGGCAAATTGAGTCCTGCGTAAACAGGGATAGAGTGATTGACCGAAACAGAGTAATTCAGACAGAGGGGAGCCAAGCCAACCTTATTGGCGGCACACTCCATTCTTTTGGAGTTTGTGCCAGGGAAACGGACAGCCGGTGCCATTTCGAAAGGTTACCGCAGTCTGCAAGTCAGTGACACTGAAATGAAAAAGAAATTCCAGACAAACAACCAACTCTGAGATACACACACACACACACACACACACACACACACACACAGACGAGGTATGTGATGAGGAACGCAGCTATACGATCACACACACTCTGCTCTTCTCACTGTCTGTCTGACATGCTTTATAACAGCTTTGATGAGGCAGACACTTGTACTATTACTCACACACACACACACAGTGGGAATGAAGCTAATTACTGAAAGATGTCTTGTCACGTCATGTCTCCTTTAATGTCTCTTATAATGGTGCCTTCAGGCGTTTAAAGGGAAAAAAGGAGAAAAGAATATGCGTTTGACTATTGTAAAACTCAAACAGCAGGTAACACTAGCACCTGTCACAGGTGGTAGAAGTTAATTGTGATTGTAACATAAATGCATCCATTTTCAGGCAGCATCTGGCGTGCTGTTTTTCTCTTTACCACGACATTTGGATGACAGCAGCCCACAAACAGTCGGCGCACACCATTTAGACAAGTTTTTAAATGCCTATGTGGGTTTTTTTGCAACAATATCCATATTCCACAGCGCAAAGTTAATTTGATGTTTGCTCACTGGGATCGGACAGGCTCATTAGCCTAATGCTTGATGAGCAAGGTACGGCTGCAGTTTCCTTTTTGTTGTCCCATTTTCCCGGAGCCTGTTGTGTGTCAGTGGATGGTGCTGATTGGACCCAGATTTCCATTTTGTCAACATAAACATGTGGAGGATAGGGTGAGGGGACGTGGGGATAAAGCCAAAACAGTAACAGGCGTTAAAGAGCCTATTATCTGTGACCATCTGTGACCTGTGTGTCTGATAATGGAGCGAGGGCTTCAATTTGGAGGTTTTTAAGTGCTGCTTTGGCAGAAAGTCTTTGGCAATGTCAATCAGTGGTTTATTTGTGATTATACTGTCTGAATTGATGAACATATTGGAATAGCTGAAATGTCACCACGGACAAAAGTAGGCCTGACAAGGTCACATGTGGGATGCAGTTGTTAAATAACTTCCTATACAATTTCCTGAAGAGAATTTCTAAGAATCAATGTATGAACTAAAAAAAGTGCAAATAAGTGCAAAGCCATTCATCCCACAGTGCACTTGTGCCGGAAGCTATAAACTCAGTCAAGTTCAATATAGTGGAATAATGCTGCTGAACCAATTTTAAGTGGGCTTGTGTGAGGAACCCATCCATAGTCAGTGTATTAGCTACAGTAAATGCTGTTTGGCACGCCCCCAGTTTGGAGAAGCACTGGCAAAAAGAAAACATCATTTGTTTAAGCATAAACTCTATTTAGAATATTTTCACCACTTTACTTTGCCATTAGACAACCTTTACTGGTGGGAAAATGCCGTTAAATAAGTCAGATTTTGCTCCCTCCAAACCAACCAAACTCAACAGGTGAAATCACCCATTTTACCTCGCAGAACACAGGAGTCGCCAATTTATACTGTGGCCTCAGTCTGTTAGTTTGTTGTGTTATTGTGTGACAGTAAATCTGAACTAAACTTTTAAAACACTGAAGTCACACAATAACACAAACTAACAGATCAAGGCCGCCAGCAACCTCTCCGAGGTAAAATTGCTTGTTTCAGTCATGGAGTTTGGTTGGTTTGGAGAGAACCATATATGGCTTATATAACGGCAGTTTCCTGTCAGAAAACTCACTCCTGTGCTGGTACTCTCTGCTTCTCCAAAACTAGGTGTGTGCTGACCACCTGTAGGTAATACACCGACTTTTGATAAGTACTTCATACAACCCCACATTAAATAATAATAATACAATTTTTTGCATCTAACACAGGGAATAAAGGTCAAATGTGTAAGCACCTTATTCCGACTCATACTACCGTTTATTGTTAGGTGGCCGCCTCTAGTGGGAGAATGTCCATATTTGGAGGACTTGTGATGGATGGATGACTCAAACAATCAACATCGAGTTGTTTTAAATTACTTCTTACTTTTCTTACGTATGTGACCTTCGTCATGTCACTTCTGTCACGTGACATATGTAACTGCAACCCTGACAAACCTACCCAAGTAGTTTTTATGGCTGAACCTCAGCAAGCCGCATTGTGTTGGAGATGACGATGATAAAATTCCTGTTTCTGTAAATGGAGTCTGGTGTGTTTGATGAGAACAATTAAACAGCTGATCTTACTCTTCAACAAAAGGTCTGTGTTTGTAGGGATCCTTTCCATAATGTTGTCAGACTCTGACAATGACAATCTGAGCCTATCAGCTGCAAAACAAGCACTTTCAGTGGACTTACTTTGATGGTGCACAAATGCCCATAAGGATTACACTGCAGCCAGTTTGAATTTCTAAAACTGTTGTCCGCATTAATCACTTTGACACAAAAAAATGGGAAAATAGAGTCCAGGTTGAAAAGCATTTGGAGAAACCTTTCTTTGGTGTAAAATTGCCATTTAAAAAGAGCAATACAATTAAAAATGTCCACAAATACTCCAAGCTTATCAAAGTACTTGCACCGCATAATTAAAGAGTTTGGAATCCCTTCCTGCGCTCAGTCACTTCTTCACCACAATTACAAAATTATGCTTTTGACATAGAAACGTACCATCAATACCAATGAAGTGAAAGTGTTTAAAAAGGTTCAATGCCCACAGTCAGCTACTTTACTGAGCAACCTTATGACTCCTGTGGCTACAGCTGGCATTCAGTACTGTAAGCAATGCATCTCTGGCACATTTATGATAGCTGCATATCGGAAACTATAAGCAGACCACAATGGAGTTAAACTTGCACACGCTGCATAATCTGTCTCTGCTCTGTGCATGCAGTGGCTCCTCATGAGGTGCAGCATGAGGGTTCCCCATGATTAGTTTAATTACTTCTTCATGCTTGACATGCAAGCAGAGTTTGATGCTGTTAAAGCCCCTGAAAAACCTGGTTTCAAAATTGAAGTAATTTTCTGTAACATTAAAGTCCCCCTCCATCAAAAAAAAATGTTTTCCTACTCGTTCCTACAGTTGGATGTTTGACCTTCGCGGTGCAGAATGATGTATGTGCAGAGTTTGACAATAGAAGGTTGTTTTCACATTCAGCTGCCGAAAGTAGAAAGTTTCTCAGTGCTCGCTGAAAGTCTGATTTTAAGGGTTGGGCCCAGGAGCATGAGTTGTGACATCACAGCTAGTCTGGGAGTCAGAAATGATCTCCAAGCATGCCTGAGATATCATGTCCAAGAGAGTGGGATGACTGTGAGGTTACAGTGACTTTTGACCACCAAAATTTTGAAGAAATTCCCTTGAGGCGTTCTTGAGATAGTGCGCTCACAAAAATGGGATGACCAAAAACATAATGCCTCTGGCCCAGGCTGTCACTGGCCTGGAGCTATAAGTAAAGGCTTTTTAAAAGTTGTGAATCACAGAGGTCCTTCAGCATCCAGCCATGGATGTCCACAAGAAAACATTAGACTGACTGGTCCAGTCATATGTGAGATTAGCTACAGAGAAGCTCAAGGTACAGATACAAGCTGCTGCATGATAACCAACAATATTTACATGTTCATATATTGTAGATTTTTTTTAATGATGGAGAGGGAGAAGATTCCTGTGGAAATTATGCTTTTTTGGGGGGTGAGAAAACCATGTCAGACACACATTATAGCACCAAGCAGACTATATTTGTATATACATCTAAGGCGTAATACATGTCTGGAGGGGATCTTTAAATATTCATGACTAAACAAGCAAAAAATCAAATTTTAAAAAAATCCTCAGTTATTATTTATGAAACATTTAACACTCAGCAAGACTACGAGATCATACAGCCACGCTAGCATGCTACTTAGATACAGCCTCATATAGCTTTGAGCTAAAGCTGATGTCAGCATGCTAACATACTGATGCATTATACATTATAGCCCTACCTGCTGTTGGCCTATAATGATACTTGCATGCAGTTGAGGCTGATGGTAATGCTAGATGAAAAGTTGGGGGATTCAGAAAGTCATTAGGACTCCCCTCTCTGCACCATGGATGTCTGAATCAAATTTCATGGTCACCTCTATCAACTATCATCATAGATAACATTTTTATTCAAATATTACTAATAAACTGTTGCACAGTATGGTTGGGTGTCTGCCAAACTGGCGCCTGGTGAAGTCTACAGTGAAACATCAAGATGGACGATATCGTTGTTGTATCTGGCACCAACGAGAGGCCATCCGCCTCCTGTCAGACCTGTTCGGTCTGAATTTTTTTTGCCAATTTGCGAGTTGTTGTCCGGTTTAGTAGTCTCATGAGCAATGTTCATAATGCACGGCGCAAAATGGCACACATTTTTGCGGCATTTGTGATACGATTTGGTAATTTAAGAATGTGATCGATGGCTTCAAATGACCCTTATAAACACAGTATTTTGTCAGAGGAGGTTTAACATTATCAATGAATTTGATCGACAGGGAAATGAATTGGCAGGAACATGTCTAGTGGAAAGCAAGAACAGAAAACAAAGCTGCTCTACCTTTGGCAGGAAATTTTGTTTTCATGTGGAACACCATTTCTCAGAGTGAAAAGATAATTGAAAAAAATAGGATCACGATGCCTTTAATAGTTTTCTCAGATGTGCACCTTTTATTTCCATGTTTTTTCAACCCACAATAAATCAATCTTAAGTTATTTACTTAAGGCTTGCTCATTCCTCTGCTCCAATCTGTGTCTTTCATTGCACAGATTGAGGGACTGAAAGATGATGGAGCCTTTAATGGCTGTGAAGCTGTTTCACCTTGTTGCTTGTGGAACGCAGTGAAAATGTCAAACCAAATACGTAATGCAGGCGCAAATGTATTATTTACTGAGGTTATGAAGTTTTATTTTCCTTTTTTAAAGTGCCAATGAAAGGAGACGTGGAAGAACGGAACACATCATTCCACTGGCAAAGGACACAGGGTCGCCGCATTCAGCGACGCGCCATGAGTGGAAAGAGCGCTATTGTTTGTCTGCTGGGGGTGTCAGGCCAGCCTGTACCTCACTGTGCTGTGCTCTGCCCCCGTTGCCTCCAGAACAGCACATTGCACTCTTCGTCGGAGCAGCACAACTCCTGCCATTGTACCCTAATGGACTGCTGATGACTGCGACCTTCTGCTCAGCCCAAACGAGGACACACTCGGGGGGGACGTGGGGGTGTTTGTGTGTGTTTGACTTTACTTTTGAAATGGTGGATGGGCGCATAAAGGAGACAGAGGACGTCCAACCCATAAAAACCAAAATAGTGATGAGAGGGAAGAGACGCGGGGCGGGGGATGAGGTGGAGTAGATGGCTTTGAAGAGGAGTTAAGTATGATGGAGGAAGGGTCCCAGGAGAGGAGGAGGGAGGCAGAGAGAGCAGGGGGAGGCACCATTGAGAGGTACAGAGGGATGCTAGATTGGGAGTGGAATAAAAAAAACAGAATGAAAGAAAAAGATGTTCTTTCCAGCCGTTAGAATTAAGCTGTCTGCGCTGGTGAGGTAATGTTCCATAAGTCACATCCATTAGCCTGCAAGTTACACTGATTCTTGCTACTCTTTCCTGCTACCGTTATCGAAAGAAGAACAAGAGTTGTGCAGTTTTTTATACCGGGGATGGGGATTAAGGGAGCTCAGGTAGCTGTTTGAAGCAGGCAGAAATATCGAGAAACTGAGTGTTCCCTCCACTTCTCTACGAGATGAAGCGCTTGGTAACACACAGAGATACGGAGATGAATCTGCAAACAAATCTGCTAACAAATATAGCTCCCCAAACCTGATAGAAATGGAGCGAGGCACTGAAAGTGTGGGGGGGTGCAGAGTCATGTAGTGTATTTGCCGTGCGCTTATCAAAACACACGCCTAAAAGCTCCAAAAACGTGCTCAGGAATGTGGCGAAGCAAGGCGGGAAACGGGGAGAGGCTAAATTGAGTCTCATCTTTATGAACAAGCTAGAATGAAATGAGGAGAGGATAACAGGGGGGAGATGCTGATTTGAATGAGAGATGACAGGTACAGTGGCAAAGCTGCAACCGCAAATAGGGAAGATGGTTAATGAGCGGATAGAAAAAACAGAAATCCACCATCCGATGATGTGTGGGAAGTGGAAAACTGTGGGGTGTTGGGCTGCTCATCGCACCCTGTCTGATGCCCAGCATGGCCAAAGCGTGTTAATAGCCACATGATGCTGATCGGAGCTGATGGATTACACTTGACACCGACTCCTTCTGGCCCGTGACGTCACTCATCACACAGGTTTTTTTTCCCCCCCTCATCTTCTTTTCATTTTCCCTTTCCCGACTGCGGCGACTTGGCTGAGTCGAATTGACGGGCCTTAGTAAAGTCAGAGAATGTCATCTTTGAACTTGGGCTTGACGGTAAGTAATGGAGACCGTTTCTGTGTGAGAGTGGCGAATCGACAGAGAGCAGAGCAGCTGAAAGGAAACGCAGGCTGAGAGAAGAGAGGAAGAAGAGAGGGAGAGTTGAAGAGGCTCGGATCAAACGCCCCTCCCCGCCCGGGGGATGTGCTGACTGGCAGAAAGCGACCGCCGAGGGAGGAAGGAGGTAGGAAGGGAAAGAGGGAGAGGAGGGAGGGGAGGGGGGGGGACTGGGAGGGTCAAAACAGGATGGTAAAACTGATGGAGGACGTGGAAGCATAGCGAGAGAGTTGGCCTGTGTGACAAAAAGTGACATTTGTCCTCTATAGAGTGTGTGCACGCTGAAGCCATGCTCAGACAGACAACGGCACTGCAGCTCCTCATTAATTTCAGTTTCGCAGCACTGCATTGACACAGCAGGGGTGCTGATGCAGAGGCTGGAAAATGCAGGGTCGACTTGCAGAAAAGTCTAACAACTTTTGCTGCAACACATTCAATGTCATCCAGAAAGGTGCTGCTTTGGCCAGTCCAGCCAAGACTCATTTCTAACTTGTCAAATACCAGCGTTTCATCACTGCCCCTCAGCAGCTTATACAGAGCTACTATAAGGTACCCGTTAGAGGCTGAAAGAGATGCACAGGGCTTTTAAGTGACTTCAATGTAAACACATGGCTGTATGAGATGCACAGATGGGTTTCAAGGTATTATATGAGGGAGAAGTCTGTGTCAGGAGGAGGTGAGGTAGATAGATGGCACAAACAAAAATAATACTTTCACCCAGCAGACCAGGGTTCATGTCCCGTGTGAAACCTAACTGTTATTAAAAGTTTAAGTCACATCATGTACATACTTACCGTAACCCCAAACATGGTCTTCCTCAACCTACCCATGGAGTTTAGGAGTTTAGGAGTTTTGGTATCCAAACCTACCTAAACTGTGACCATGTGTCAAAAAGGCTTTGCAGCAGCTGAAGGATACTGTGCGCATCAGTAAGCCTATGAGATGTGTGCCTCATACAGACGCTAAAGGTTAACTTGTGCACCTGTATGAGTCGCCGAGGGGCAGTGACAAAGCATCATGTGTTTGGCAAGTTGGGACTTGGTTGACCAATCACAGGCCTACTTTTAAGCAGAGGACTGGACACATGGCATAGACTTGATTCAGACTCAGGTCAGAAATTTGATGACTATTAGGCTCGATATGGTCAAAAAAGACTTGCCGCTCGACTTGGACTTGAACGCCAACCGACTTGTGACTTCACTTGGACTTGAGTCTTTTGACTTTGAAATGCTAGATACCTTCCCCAATCCCAAAGTTTTAAAAGTATGTTATTTAAAAAACTCAATTCATGTCTGAATCAGTAATCATTAACATCATACATTCCAAGCGAGCTGAGACTTAATTACCCAGATCCACTTTGTTTAAACCAATCAGGCAGCATCCAATCAAGTTGCAGGAGAGAACCATGAAGAACTAGTGCTACGTCACTGAGTTCCAGTTGGAAAAAATGATACCAAAGATAATTTTGTTCAAGTACAAACACTACGCAGTTGTAAACAAAAACCAAGTTGCAGTATGAAAATCATTACAGAGAAGTAGGAGCTTCCAACTTCATTTGACATTTTAAGTTACACAAAGGACAGTAAGTTGATACTCTGATTTTAAAATGGTATTACAAGTGCTTTATGACTTGTTTAGGAGTTAAGTGGCCTGTCTTGTCTTTGGACTTGACCTGGGACTTGACTGCAAAGACTGGAGACTTACTTGTGACTTGCAGTTAAACAACTTAGTCTCACCCCTGGTTTCAAGTGAATGTTTCTGTGTATTTTCTGTGTATTTCTACTTTTTACCTCAAGATGGTCACAACAAAAGCTGATTGCTGCTGTGATAACTTTTACAAAATTGTAAAATCCTTCCTCCTGCCTGATAAATCTCACAACTCATGAGTCAGTTACCGTTACCGACCATTGTGAAACTGATATCTCTGACCATTACAGCAACTTGTGTTGTTTTAATGCAAGGCTGTTCTCAGTCTAAACATGCTAAGATGGCAAAGTATGAAAAAAAGGAGAAAAGGACTAAAAATTAAAGTTTTTCTTCTTCCCTTCATCTATGCTGAACTCACCTTTTGACTCTCAAATACTAAGCTAGAGTAGAAAAATCTGAGCTGTTGAAAAATGATGATGAAAGTCGGCCTCATCAGTAAAGTTGGTGAAGACAAGTTTCTGACACATTTAAACTGCTCTGTGATCACTCGTGTTAAATAATACAGCTGATTATGCAACAGTTGCTGCCATTCATCAGTATTTCTGTTTATTTTGTCTGACAAGTTCACAATCATAAAATAGTCATTTGTTCAACATCACAGAGGTCAGTATGCAGTGTGTGTCTCATCCCTCTCTGTAATGACATCCTTCTTGATCGTCGCTGTTCTGTTAGTTTCAGACATGACACTTTTCTGGCCGATTGTAGCAGCTATACACTCATTTGCCTACAGGCATGGTTGTATTACACAATGAACTGGTGCCCCCATGTTTAAAAAAAGCAACACAGAAGTGCTCACTTAGATGCCCTATGGTAGATAAAATGTGATAACATGCTTTGTAAAGTGTCCTCTCAGTGGAAAAAAGTGGCTAAGTGCCCTCTAAAGTGCCTTTGTAGTGGACAAAACATGGTAAATTGCCCTCTAAAGTATCTTTC
Source organism: Lutjanus campechanus (assembly GCA_027495735.1). Classification (NCBI taxonomy): domain Eukaryota; kingdom Metazoa; phylum Chordata; class Actinopteri; order Lutjaniformes; family Lutjanidae; genus Lutjanus; species Lutjanus campechanus. The sequence continues at coordinate 2,223 of JAJHUR010075228.1, read as the reverse complement.
TAGGGGATAAAATATGGTAAAGTGTCCTCTAAAATGCTTTTCTAGTGGACAAAATTGGGTAAAATGTCCTTGAAAGTGCCTTACTAGTGGACAAAATGTGGTAAAATGCCCCCTGAAGGTCATCTCTAGGGGACAAGACATCACAAAGTGTCCTGTAAAGTGCCTTTCTAGTGGACAAAACATGGTAAAGTGTCCTCTAAAGTGCCTTTCTTGTGACTAAAAAGTGAACTCTAGGGTGCCAAGTATGCTTCCCTGCGTACTAGAAAATAATTTGTTCTTGTTATATGCCTTTAAAAGCTTAAGCAGTACCCTATGTGTTTTTATCACAGTGTTGTAGTAGCTGTTGTGCAATAAAAACAATTTTAATCTAAACCAGGATCTGGAACTGTTTCACCTTAAATGCCTTTTCTACACTTTTTCTACGCACAGGTGTTGCACTTTTTTGTGTTTTTTTTTTTGTTTTTTTGTCCCTGTCCCTCAGACAACCCACCACTGACACAATGTACTAATTTATAAGCACATATAGACTCAAATGCTGGAGATGCGACAGGATGAATTAAGTCTCAAAGAATGTTGATATCCCCTGACGCACAGGAGCGACAAACTGAAGACAGCCAGTTGTACTTTTCTTTTGCTTCCCTTGGGAGGCGGAGAGCATTGTTTCCAACTTCACTCAACTACTTAAAAGTATTTCAAACGAAACGAGGGAAAAACTAAATGTTGCTGTCAGTAGCTGCCCCATTCAATATGAGATAATGAGCTGGCGAGACTTGACTAAAACTGATGGAAAAGCATCATTTAGGCCTGTATAGTCAAACTATGGATAAAGATCTTCATAAAACAAGCTGAAATTGCTGGTGAGGGCAAATGTCAGTCATAAATGTAAATGGCATTTTCAAAGTTAGCCAGCTCGTCTGAGCTTGACAGCTCCTTTCAGTAGCTTTAGGAAACTTGCCCCATGTGGCATAAAAAGCACCGTGTCATGGAGGCAGGACCCAAGGTAGCGGGGGGGTGTAGAGGGGAAGGGGAGGAAAGAAAAGAGGGGAGAGACAGTGAACGGAAAGGCTATTATACATTTTTCATTAAGTTTCCAGGCACTAAGCCACATCAAAGCCTCTCAGAGATAGAGGGGAGGGAGGGGGAGAGAGAGAGAGACACAGGATGTTCTAATTAACTTCACAGTCGCTGGCTCTCCCCCCTTCTCTCTCTCACACGTTCTCTTTCTCTGTGTATATAAATGTGTCTCTACCCTGCCCACTGTCTGTATGTGTGCCTTGTAAATTCATCATGACAACCCCCCCATCTACAAACCCCCCCATCTACAAAAAAAAAAATGTTTTAAAAAAAGTTGGGAGGCAGGGAGTTGCAGCTCATGTAGGGGCGATCAAACGGCAAAAACCAGGGAGGGCCGGGGGGGATGGAGTCAGCGGATGGGGCGGGCAGGAGGGGAAGGGGCGGGAGAGGCATATCAGAGAGAGAGAAGGGAGGAAAAAGAGCCCTGAGGTGTTGCTGCTGCTGCTGCTGCTGCCACGCCCGGGGAAGGAGGAAGAGAGGAAAGAAGCAAAAGACCCACCCTTTCCACCCCTTCGCTGCCTCATGGTGCATTCAGGTCGCGCGGGGCAATGGGAGACTTCCACTTCCACGGCTTTCAGGACAAACTCTTCCTCTTCTACTCCTCTGAACTCTGCAGCTCAGACTAGAAAAAAGGAAAGGGGGAGAAGAAGAAAGCCGTTGCCTGGATGCATAAACCAACTTATGTTTGTCTCTTAAAAAGGAGAGACCTGTAATATATTTACTGTAATAAATCATAAAACGACCATGAAGTGCCGTCAGAGATGAAGGAAACATGCCAAACTGAAATACTAAGTTCTCTGACAACAACACTGCAGCTGCAGTGTCCTCCTTTGAAATTTCTCTTTCAGGTCAGAAAAACTGTTAGTTTTTCACATTAATTAATTAAAATGTTCAGTGAATGCGTGTCTGTTTATGAGTTGTAAGACATCAGCAATAATCCTACAGAAGGAATAGATGTTTGTAACAATTAAATTGGGAAATATATTAATGGAGTCTGACCTTTAAACAAAATTCTTAAGGGGGTTGCATATAAGCATTTAGAAGGCTCTCATGGCAGAGCGTGTGTACTTCAACCACCATGGTTGCACTTCACTCACATCAATCACATTACTTGACGGGATTGTTCACAGTTTTAGCTAACAGTAACTT
>JAJHUR010075226.1:0-10956 GCA_027495735.1 Lutjanus campechanus | reverse complement strand
CCTCTGCTCCACTCTCCTTGCCTGTCACTCCCACGTCATCAGCCCATCTCCACACAGCTGTCCACACAGCTGCAGCTCAGCAGTAATCGGGTCAGTGTTCAAACCCCACAGTCACTCACTGCTACATTGTTCTTCAGTATCTCCATGCAAGACTTTCCAGCATTCATTCCTGGGCTGATTCTCTATTTCCTGCTCTGCCTGTCTCGTCTGTATCCCAGAAGACGACCACGGCCTTCTGGGGTTCCTGGTTTCTGTCTGCGTGTATGTGTGGCTGTTCAGCTTTTCCCTTCATCTACATAGAAGTGTAAGTTTCCCTGTTTTTCTGTCTGTGTTCCTGTGGAGTGAATCTAATCTACGTCTAAATTAGCTCCACTTTTATAGCCTCTACTATGTATAATCTGAGTTGATGTGGATTTCCTGTTTGTTGACTTCTAACACAGATGATGTGCTCTGTTGTGACTCAGAATGTCAGATTTGGTTTCAAATTTTACTCAGTAGTTTAAGGCTTATTGTCATTATGACAATCACATATTCAAATCCTCTTTATTATAATGGAACTCAGAAAAAAAAACTGTAATTAGACCTTCCCTGCATTCTGTGAAAAAAAAAAATCCCTGTGGTAAATCAAAATTATGAGTCAAGTTATAACTATGAGGGGGGAAAAGTCATAATTATGAGCTGTTATGACAAAAAGTCAAAATTATGGCATGAAAAGTCACGTATGAGTATGAGATAAAGAGTCAAAACTATGGGTTTGAAAGTCTTAGTTATGTAATAAAGTCTAAATTATGAAATAAACAGTCCTAATTATGACAAGTGTCACATTCATGAGATAAAAAAGTGATAATTCTGAAATAAAAAATCAAAACCAGTCATAATTATGACATGGAGAGTCACAATTAATAGATAAAAAGTTACGGGTTACATCATCATCATAATTATGAGAGAAAGTCAAAATTATGGGATGAAAAGTCAGAACTATGAAAGAAAAAAAATTAAAGGTAGTAGATAAAAATTCACAATTGCGACAGAGTTGATATTATGGGTTTAAAAGTCATTATTGTCTTTGTCTTTTGCTGGCAGTTTCCATAGTCTAAATACAGTCTGTTTAAGACAGGACAATGTGTACAGTCTGTTAGTTTCACATGTAAATACTCAAAGTGAAAAGATGCTGTAATCGAGAGTTGTGGTCTGAGAGCAGCACCAGTAGGAGGCAGAATGTGATCAGTGATGTGAGTCAGCAACACCAGCTTCTGTTTTAATGAATGAGTGAGATGACTTCAATACAACATTTCATTAAGTGCAAAGAAATTATGATGTTTTCAGTGCACATAATAGTTTTTATTTGAAATCGAGCCTCAGTCTAACTTTACAGAATTTTTGCTTGTGAATGAAAAATGTTCAACGTATATTTATAAAAAGCAAAGTGACTCATTGGATTTTTATAGTGACATGTTTCAGGGAAATTGTCCCTGCCTGTGTTTATTTCAGGAGCACCAGTTTCCTCCCACACTCCCAGTTTAGACAATAAAAATGTTGAATTATTTGTTTGTGTTTTGAACAAAATTAATTCAGATTTAGCTCCAGTCATCAAGTCATTATTTTGAGATACCTACTAAGTAAGTGTATTCAGAAACTTTCTCATTATTTGAAGACACTGATTAAATATTTTAAGATGGGGGAGACCGGGGGCAAGTGTAACTTTTTTTTTCTCAATAATTTACAAACTACTTGAAATACACAACTCATCTTTTGATGTGGAAAAACATACATGTGTGCGCAGTACAACTGATATATTTTACCAGTAAGGACAAGACTGTAATATCAGATTTTGTGAACTGAGTGGTACCATGGGTGGCAGCTGAAACACTGAAAATATAAAAGTCATATTAACCCATGGAGAGAAGGAAACATTAGTCTTATGAATCGGATGTAGAGATGCTGGCGTAGATCCCCCACCAGAGGGCACTCCTTGTTTGTTTGTTGCCTCCATTCATTGCACACAGAGCAGTGTAGTGACGCCACTACACGACACGCCTCTGTCTTGCAGACAGATACACTTGGGTATAAAACACACCCAGCGTCAGAGGCATGTGTCTGCTGGAAGCAGAGGGTTCAGGTCAGGGGGAAGGACAGAGTGCACGCTTAGCAGCAGGAGTCAGGAGCCGGTGGCGAGCCTGTCTTTACTGTCAAGAGTCAGACCTCTATGCTAGACCTCTCTTAGGACGGACAGTATGTCGCTGACACGGCTTCAATCGGTCCTTGTGGTTATCTTTATTGCTGTCGGGCGCATTTTGGGAGAATTAACAAACTTGGGAGACTCCTTCAAGTTTGCGACGAATGAAACGTGCAGTGATGGTGACATGAAGCTGATCCGTGTGCTGACGACTACTGAAGGCGACGGGTTGCCGCCTGTGGCAAAACTTGTTGGCGGCTTTTGGACTCATGAGAAAGGTTACAAAGACCGGATTGAGCACCGCTCACCTTCTTCTCTCATCTTAAGACGCATCGAGTTAAACGACCAAGGGCTTTACGAGTTCACCTGCGGCAGCAACCCCATTGACCGCACCCAGCTGAAGGTTGTCATCCCGTTAGACGTCCCTGTGACTGAAGGACAAACTGCCAGGCTCCCGTGTTTCTTCTTCTGTGCCGGCGTGTCCATCAAGAAGATAAAGTGGACATTAAACGAATCGCTTGTGTGGGAGCAGGACCGCTCCACAGGGCGCATCAGCCGCGGGTTTGAAAGAGCGTCAGTGGCACCAGACTGGTACCGGACGGGAGACCTGTCGTTGACGGTGGAGCGGGTTCAGCCTGGGGACCAAGGGGTATACATTTGTCACATAGTGGAGGAAAAGGAAGAGAGGGGCAGTCCAGGTGCTTTGAGGCTGACGGTCCTCAAGAACGACCCGCACCAGAACATTTCCTCAGGACCGCCTAAAGGATGTGTGAGTAAAAATCTAAACTTTTTTTTTTTTTTTTTAAATGCATGCTATAGACTTTTAATAAAATGTAACAGTGAGAGCAGGGACTGAAGGGGAGGGGGGGTTAATAGTATGTGAGACTTAAAAAACTAAAATTCTGCAAAATCTAAGATTCATGTCTGCAGTAAAAATCATTTAAAATATGTGTATTGTTTTACTGATGAGAGGGAAAACATGAGAACCCATTAATCCTGCCTAAATGCACTTACTGTGTTTCACTTTTAAAGTAGGCCAAAATGTCTGTACTGTAAAAACTAGTTAAAAAGTGCAGAAAATTCAAAATTTCAAGGTAACTTACTTCAATAGTTCAGTTATAAAGGGATAGTTGACCCAGAAAATGAACATTCAATCATTATCTACTCACAGTCATGCAGATTGAAGGTCGGTTTGAGTTTTTTAGTCCACAAAACACTGCTGGATTTTCATTGCAGAATCGCCCAAACAGTGTAATTGAATGGTGACCAGCTTTTAATTGTAAAAAACCCAACAGAATAAAATCATAAAATGCCTCCATGTTGCTCATGTGGTGTAATCCAAGTCTCCTAAAGCCCCAACATGCCAAGTTGACTAAAAATATCAAAAACTATTATTTACACCATGTTTTTAGCCTAAATCACCACTGTAGATCTTTAACTTGGAGCCATGTTCATGTGCACGTGCACAGTCTGAAGTGGGTTTGTGTGGTGTGACAGGTTCTGGGTTTTTTTTCAGATTCTGTAGTGCTGTTTTCCCTGTAAAACTACAGTGTTTTGCTGACTAACAAAATAAACCCAGCCCTCAATTGGCATGAGAGTGAGTAGATAATGACTGAATTTACATTTTTGGGGGGAATATCCCTTAAGTTTTGAGCCCAACTCTTACGTTTAAAAACGTTTTACCAACTAGTTAGGTTTTGTTGAGCTTATTTACTTCTTTAGATAAACTTGGATCTTTGAGTTTTACAAACCTCAATAAATGTTTTCTGTTCAGTCATATCTACTGTAGTGTGACTGATTGTGTAATCACTCTGTGCAGGGGCCTGTCTGTCTGTCTGTGTGTGTGTGTGTGTGTGTGTGTGTGTGTGTGTGTGTGTGTGTGTGTCTGTCTGCCTGAGTGAGTAAGTGGCGGAGAGACGGAGTAAAGGAGAGAGCAAAAGTGCTTATAATGAAATGAAAAGCTTTTCAGCTCTGGTTACAGTTGCTTAAGCCAGTGTCTCCCAACCCTGGTCCCCTCGTCATCAAGCTTCTGCAGAAACCTGATAATGACCCCGATCACTTTAATCAGGTGTGTTGGAGCAGGGAAACATCTAAAACATGCAGGACAGGGGCCCCTGAGGGACCAGGGTTGGGAAACACTGGCTTAAGCTATGATTGGACAGTTGCTGTTTGGAGGTGGAGCTTAGAGAAGGGTCATCTGTAATATTTAAAATGATAAACTGATCTGAGAATGACGCTGCCTTTTTTTGTTGAAGGACTAACTGAGGCCAGAAATATAAAGTCCTTATTTGTTTTGTGGTTTATTATCTTAACATCACTTTCGTCCCATGCCTTTGGTGTTTTTGCCTTCCGTTGGGACGTATGTAACAATGAGCAATGTCAAATTCTAGTCTGACTGCCTCCGACTAATTTATCTAAAATTTCTTAAATCGGTTGGTGTTGTTAGAGGACATGTGTATGTTGTTCACAGTGCAATATGGTCACTCTAAATAAATGCATCTCTGCACAAAGAGGGAATGTTAAAATGTCGGCATCTGTCTGAATTTAACTAAATGCAGTCTCCCTTGTGTCTTGTCCGTCTCTGCAGCCGACGCCAGGAGCCCCTGAGGAGAGCGCGATGGGACCTTGGACCATCATCAGCATCACACTCAATGTGGTGCTTTCGATTCTTGCAGTCATCTTTCTTATTTTATGGCTTAGATCCCTCAGACGTGAAACCGCTGGTGGAAGACAGGACGGACAAGAGACAGGGGAAGAGATGAAATCTTTCAATCATGAGCAAGAAAATGGGAAACTCGGAGGCCATTCTTGAGTCTGTTGGGGCCCTGAGCAAAAATTCCCAGGAGGCCCTTCCGACCAGTGTTCATCACCATCATGTTATAAATAAGCTGGAATAGGCTTAGAACACTTGGCCATTCTGCAGGGTCTTCTGATGTGGTCAAACCTGTTGTAGTATCTGGTGATGAGGCCTGATGAGGGGTAGGAGTTGCTGTCCTGCTGGAGGTGGATGTTGCCGGAACTGATATGACAAAAACAAAAGAAAACAGAGTATACATTATCATAAAGAATATTTTCAGGGCATGGCATGAGAGATTTTTAATTGTTCTCCTTGGGCATAGCTTTCATTACTCATTGCTATCATAGCATTCATAGTTAAATGCTAGCTATTAACTCTTACACAACTTTATTAGTTACAGAAAAAGCTGTTTTTCCAAACAAATCACTCCAATACATTTTGTACCTTCAACAAACACTCATGTCCACACAGCATACAGGCACAGTAAGCATGGTACAACAAGTAAACTTTACAATAACTACTGCATAAAAAGTTATAAACAAGTTAAAGATTAAGAAAAACTGTAGCATATAAATAGCTGTTAAGGGGGCTTCAATACTGATTAAAATACTGAATACTCCATTTCAATGCTGTAACATTATAAGTTAGCTTATTTACTATCTGTAAATAGAGTAGTTAATAGAGTGCTGCTGCTTGCTGTCAAGGAGGAACTAAAGTTAGGTTAACCTTGATTTTTTGTATAACTTGCTGGCCATAACCGCTTCCAGTGCCAGAGCCGCACGTGTGGCACTCGAGTCCGTCACGGTCAACGGAGTGCGGGTCCAGCTCCGCTTGCTAACTAACTAAAACGTGAAGTAATAAACGTAGCAATGTTACCGTTTTTACGTTTCAAACATAACGTTAGACTAACGTACCGGGGAGACACCTGAATAGCAGCTAACATTCGCGTCAGCTAGCGTTAGCGTCAGTTTACCGCGGTTGTCACCAGACATACTGTATATAACGTTATGTCTGACGCTAATGTTAGCTGCTATTCAATTCTGTCTCCCTGTTAGACAAAGTAGCAGCATTTGTTCAATAACAGCAGTCACTTCATGTTAATGTTATGCTTGTATCATTATCTGCTCCACTTACCACTGTCTTTATCTTTTCTTCATCCTCTTTTTTTCTTCCTCTTCTCACCACCAGATGGATAGCTCGTCTTCATTTTCCTTCAGCTTCATGTCCAACTTACAGATAAATTAGCATCACACAGGTTAGCGTGAGGTGGGATCATGAGATTGACATGGGGCCTCTTTCGAGAGGTTTCCTACTGAGATGTCATTGCAAATCGCCTGTTGTTTAAAGGGAGGGGGATGCGGTCACTGCGGCTTATATATTTTTGAGACATTTCGGTAAAAACAGCCCTCAGGCCTCGAGTCTCGGGGGCCCCCTAACAGCTCGGGGCCCCAAGCAGTTGCCTGCCTTGCCTATTCACAAGCTGCGCGTCTGTGGGGACCCCCAAGGCCTAACTCAAATGGCGGGGGATGTTTGCAATGGTTAGAAATGAAGATGCGTTGCTTGTAACTACTCCCAGAAATAAGGGTACTGTAGAGGTCCATTTCTGTCCCCAAAGGTGTGATCTACAGTTATGCTAATTATTCTACCTCAGGGTCATTAAATGTACCTCTTTGGGGCCAAAAGGGTTCATCTCTATTCCAAAGCAGAAAAGGGGACATATATGTACCATTTCTTTTTAATGTTAATGTCAGGAGAAAGTGTTAATGATAATAATATATTTTCTGGTTTATTTAGTGCTCAAAACAATGGTCCTGAGGACGTCACCCTGGTCTTTGGGGAAAAAAATGATCAACATTTTTCATTTTATCAAACATTTTATCAGACCAAACAAATCAATTAATTGAGAAAATGGATCACAGGAATAATTCTTAGCTGCGACCCTATACAACAGAGCTGCAGCTAACTCAATAAAATGTCAGAAAATGATGAAAAATGTTGATCACTGTTTCCTAAAAACAAAGCTGACATCTAAATCTTTTTGTTCAGCTCTCAGTACTTTTGTAGCTTCTAATTTAAATCATTGTGCTTTGAAATGAAGTTTCTCTCCTGTGTCGCCATTTGTACTTTCAGGTATCTGCATTATTTTACCGTTTCATATTCGCTATCAGCTGTGTCTGAGTCGTGTTAAGAATAAAAACATTTCCTGTTTGTGCTACTTCATAATAAAAGTGTTTAAGTAACAAAACATGGGACTTTTATTGTGAGGAATCTAAAGAAAATGGAGCATTTATCGCAGAGACGTCGCTATTATCGCGTCAAGCACACAAAATCTACATTTGAGGAACTGGTTTGGACATTTTTCCGTGGCTCAAAACAATTAATCAAGAATCAAAATAGTCGGTGATTAATTTAATCGGCAATTAGTAATTGACTAATCACTGCAGCTCTGGTCAGATGCCAGAGAATTCTCCTACTCTGGCAAATGAAGTATGTTTTGACTTGCAATATGTAAATGCTGTGGTTTAAAATATTGGTTCAACCACTGTATGACTGTCACGTTCATTCATATCTGTCAACTGAAACCAGGAGATGAAATGAGCTGTGAAGGGGAAATAACACTTTGTGGGGCAGACAAGTAATAGTGATGTGAAAATGAAAATGATGTGGTGATGCAGTGGTTAGCCAGCGCTGTCAGTTTTTGGCTGGGGCACGGCCTTCTGTGCAGAGTTTACGTGTTTGATCGTGTGGGTTCATCCAGTTTCCTCCCACAGTCCACATGCCACTTAACAGGGTAATTGTTGAAACACCAGGGTGCCTGTAGCTCAGCCGGGTTAGACTCCATCCACTCTGCCATCCTTGAGGTTTAAGTGTTTACAATTAATTTGAAGGGTTAATATGTATTTTTTTTATTATGTGTAATTAATTGTACCCTTGAAAGACACTTTTGTTCCCCCTTTGAAGGTCCATGTATGCACTGTTTACTTAAGGTACACCAGAAGCACAAGACTGGATTTATTTGTACCCTTGTGCCTTACAGGGGTCACAGTATAAATTGCACACAGGTGTACCTTAAAGGGCACAGCACTACTGACAATCCATGTACTGCCCAAAGATACAATTATGTGCTTTATTTATTGAGAGTGTCTGTAATAAATAGCTTTTAGGCCTCATTTGAAATAACCCAGAACCAATCTGAATAAATTATTAATGTATTTATGTGGTTTAAGGTGCAAGTTTTGGTTCTGGGTTCCCATTTGCTTTTGTTAAACTTCCTCTTTTCAAATAAAGTCATACTAAATATGATCATCTTTTATTGTTGTTGTTTTTGTGTGTGTTGTTTTGTGTCCTGGTGGTGGGTGGGGGGAGTCGAGGTGTAGCACAAAAATTCTAAGTCCTATAAATACATTAGCAGTCTTTGTGGTCGCCCTGCCTGTCTGAACCACGTTCTCCCATATATTTTACAAATAATTGAACCAAAATAAGTACAAATGAAGTGGTTGTTAGGGTAAATAACTACAGTGTCCAACACAGCACATCTTCTGTCATGTCAAAATGGCAGGAATTTCAGCAAAGATGTCTTTGGCAGTAAGGGACTTAAATTATTGAATTTATTAAAATGCACGGCCGGGCCCCCCCAAAAACAGTCACACTTATTTCCCCAACCACATTTCTTCCTTGAAGATCCTGATGGGTAATCCGATTATTTTTTTCAAGTAACGAGTAAAGTAAGGGATTGCACTTGCAAAAACAGTAATTTGCTTTCCCGCAAGGAGGCTGCGTTACTGCGTTACTAAAGCACGTGATTCTGTTTCGTGAGACTGTCTCGTGACAATGACGTATGAGCGGCGCGACGACGTCACACACAGGTGCGGTGATCAACAAGAGACAAGACGAGAGAGCGGGACCACGCAGCGTTTAATACTTGGAAGTACCGACGTTACTTTGAGTTTGACTCGGTAAAAGGTGACAAAAACATTAGCGTCCGCTGAAAACTTTTATCTACAGCGAAAAATTCCACCTCAAATCTGAGCAAGCACCGAGCAAACCCCCAGACCCTCCCCGCCCCACTGACGAGCCCGCTGCGGCCACCACACCCAACCTCCGAGGGCCCCTCTCCTGCTAAACAGGTGAAAACAGACTTAAGAGCAGAGTTGGTCAAGTTACTTGGAAACAGTAATTAGTTACTTCTCCAAGAAAGTTATACCCTGGAATATGCAGAAATATAAGTTAACAGAAGAAAGACTGGCTTTATTTTATTAAAATATGGTGGAATGTGCATAAAGGTAAAAGACTAAAACTAATAAAACAAGTTTTTAAAAAGTCACTTTCTTTTGATTCGAGTTTATATGATGGAAACTACTGAAAGAATAGAATTAGGCTGAAAGGTCTGTTGCTTTATAGCTTATTCAGGTTGTGCATCACAGCTATTAAAGTAACTGGATTAGTTTCTTGGAGAAGTAATCAGTTACTAATTTCCAAGTAACTTGACCAACACTGTTCACCACTGTCCTTCAAGGTTTTAATGTGTTGGACAGTTTTTAAACCAGTTTTAGTTTCAATAGTCTCCTTAGTTGTTTTCTTTGCTTGATGCAGAACAATAATTTGACCCTTCTGCTCCTTCAGGTGGTGACTTTTTTTTCTTCCTTTTATCCATGAGAGTCCTAACTATATTATATTAGAATTTTATACGTTTATGTGAAATTTAAGGCATTTAAAATACACGTTTTAATCCCAGTGTCCTTTGTGGGGGACAGTGGAACTTTCTGCCTAAATCACACCAAGAAGTGGTCTTTGTGCACCAACTTTTGTTTTTATTATTATTATTATTTGGACAATTTTGAATTCATGTTACTCAAACCTTTGTTTCACAGACCTCTCTAATAATTATTCTGTGACCTCGCCTGAACCGGAGCGTTCCTGATCCCTCAGCTCCCTCAGTCTCCTTCCCTCTGAGTGGCTCAGTGAGCCGACAGTGTGAACAGACACTGACTTGCTGGGCATCATTAATGCCTTAATGTTAACAACTATTGACCGGAGGCCGACAGAGATTTACTTAGAGACGACAGTTTGTCGCTGATGCTCTGTAATGTGATGGCTGAGCTCCAGCTGCCCGCCTCTGTGGAGGTTCATAAATTGTTAATGTGTTCTCTTATTTTCTGTGCCTACTCAGAGAAAAATGGGGTCCCAGGCACATGATCACAGCAGCTTTTAAGCATTCTCTCATCTCATATTAGGATTGCACTCCTCACTCTGTGTCCTGGTGTCTGTGCCATGTGCTGTACCCGGTCTCCACGCTCCCTGTCCCTCTTATCCTGTCCTCCTCAGCGCTCAGCAGGCAGAGGGTGGAGGGAGACGAGCCTGACGGGGAGAAAGCAGGCTGCTGCATGTAACAACAGCATGTGTTCTTGTTTGACATAACCTCCATTTCATTTGATTAATTTCCCGTCAGTGTGCATCCACCAGCCTTTTAGGTAGCCAGCCAACAAGGGAGCAAAACAAAAAAGAAACAGAATAACTGTAGTGTTTTCCACATGTTGTCAAGTATCAAAAGACCCAAAATAAACACTAAGCAGACTACAGGAACTACAGGACTACAGGAATTATTCTGTTTCAAGCTTTTTGATCCAAATATGTCACACCAGCTTTTCTTAAGAAACAGAGATGCATGTTGCAATATTTGTAGGTGATTTTTGCACTGAAATTGCAGGGGCACGCTAAAGTTGCAAAACAAACCTGCCAAACTTCTCACACAGCATTTATGCAGTTTACAGTGACGACGGTGGCTGATTTAACATTGGAACGTGGGTTTAAGTGTTGAAACAGGAGGTCTTTGATTCCTCAGAGAAGCAGCTTCTCGTTTCTAGCTGACGACGGTGGATTTTGTAAGTGTAGCTGACTGATGTGAGCTCATGCTAACTCCATGACTCGGCTAGAAAGTTCATCTCAGGCTCAACGTTTTAATGTTTCCATCTGACACGTTTTG
>JAJHUR010075225.1:0-10428 GCA_027495735.1 Lutjanus campechanus | reverse complement strand
TGGTTACTGCGTGTTTTTAGGATGGGGTTGCTCCTGGTGGTGTCTGGGTACATCGGGCTGAGGATCATTGCACTGGAGGAGCAGCTGAAATCTTTGGGAACCCTGACCGAGTTGTCTTTCTATCACAGAGAGTGAGTAGACGCACAAACTTAAAGGGGAAAAAAAAAAAAAATCAGGAGGAAGTCTATAAGGGAAAGAAAAGTAAAGGTGACTCAAACCGGTTTTGGTGACTTTTAAAAACCATTACAGCAGATCAGATTACAGGAGCTGTTCTGCAGGTTCATGACAGCGACATGGACTAAAGATAAGTGATTACATTCCACCAGTCACACCCGCGTGTTTACAAGAAAAGGTTGAGATGACGTGCCGGTTTTTACAACTACTGGCTACTTAGTAACTAATCAGTATGATGTACTGGCTACTTAGTTACTAATCAGTATGATGTACTGGCTACTTAGTAACTAATCAGTATAATGTACTGGCTACTTAGTAACTACCCTGTATGATGTATCACTTTACTTGAGGGAGCACAATAAGCGTAACTAATGATTAAGTAATTAGTAATTGATAAGTCGTGACTATTCTTTGCCACTTAACACCTGTTTTTACTTAAGTACAAGAGTATTCCCCTTTCATGCTACTTTTAACTACTACTCCACTACAGTTCAGATGGACATATTGTACTTTTGTACTCGATTTACAAATGTTAAGAGCATTAAGAGAATTAACATCATTTCAACCCCACTTGCTCTTACTTAAATGCAAGATATAAATTGGTCCTCGTTTTCTTTGGTCATACTACAGAGAGATGGACCCAGTGTCCCTCATCTTCTTTCTTCTCCTGTGGAATTCATAATGTATTCATCTTCTACTTGTTCTTGAAATGAAAACTAATAAACTAGTAAAACAATATAAGGAATCGATAAAAGAAAGATTAAACTTAATGCTTACTTGACACCAAAGTATATTTAGTACTTTTACTGTAATAAAATTAGATTATTACGAGTACTTTGTATCATTATCTATTGGTACTTTGTCCACCACTGTCCTCTCCTCATGCCGCTTCTTCCTCTTTTTCTCCAGCTACCAAGAAACGTAGCCTGAGGCAGGAGACTGTGACAAACAAATCCCTCCAGGAACTCATGCAATTCACCACTCTATTAAGATCCTGCTGTACATTGATCCCTGTCTAGACAGACTGCCAAAAGCATCTTATCATTGAGACCTGGTCCATTTGACCTGCAGTACATCATTCAGTGAAACATTTTGTACCAAAAAAAAAAAGTCACAACATTGTGCACAAACACGTTCACTCACAGTAGAAATTAAACCCCTGTGTTAACACGTGTCTACAGAGGATGCAGGTCAGCAATAAGATGCTTTTGGGATGTCTGAACCAGGCCACACGTGGTGAGCTACATGGATGACTGAACGTGTTGGCAGAGAAGCGCCAGGACAATATTTGTTAGGGAGAGCACTCGTTTTCTGCTGACCGATCAAAAATTGACGGGAGGATCTCTCCTGCGCTGGGGCCATATGGAGGCAGCCTGCTGAAGCCATGTTTATTTCCTGGCCCGTGAACAGCTGAGCTCAGCTAGCAGAGGTCGTCGGGGAGTCTTGGATCAACCGTCGACCTGCAACAGCGAGAACAGACCGATCTTCAACCAGAATGTGAAAGAAGACGCACTTGCCGCTGTTGCTTGAGCTGAAATGATTTGTATGTCGTGAAATGAGGGGTCACATTGTGTAAGAGAACTGCTGGAGTCTAATATCATGTTATTGTAAAAGTCAGACTGTTAATGACATCAACTGTCCACCAGAGGGCAGCCTCTCCTATTAAATTTAACTGTTACTTGAGGCACCAAGGCAGGATTATACTTGCACTTCTCAGGGACTAAAATGTCTTCAAAATACAAATGTTATTTTTAAAAAAGCAATCCTGTTAAAGGGACAGTTCACCCAAAAATCAAAAATACATATGATTGTTTAGGTGTGAGTTGCCAAATTTGGAATATACTGGCCTTTGGAGCTAGACGGCACTTGACTTGCGGTATGCAAAGTGCCTAAAAATTAGTCACAGACTTTGTTGCAAGCAGTTTCATTTAGGAACTATTTTGTTTCTTACAGTATAAAGATCTAGATCAGAGGTTTTCAAGGAGGGATGAGGGCCTCCAAACAATTTCAGGGGAATTAAAGAAAATATTTAATTAGTTGTCAGAAGGAGATCATATAGAATCGCCTAAACGTGTGATTTTTGTTTGTGATAATAAATCCAGGAATTGAGCTAAGCTAAGAAAGTGAATTAAAGGGGATTTTTTTGATTTTTGATTTAAAGGTGAAGTGTCCCTTTAATAGATAACTGGAGAATTAGAGACGTCCAGTGTTCACACACAAGTTGGCAAACTGATACATATTATTATTCAAAACCTAACATTACTGATGCACTGAGTCATGTCATCCAAATGGTAAATCTGAGTCATTATGTACATATAAATAATGCATTTTTGTATCACCGACTACCAGATCCCATTCCTCTCATTAATTTATGCACTGTATAAAAATACAATGATTGTTTTGAAAACAATGCCTCCGGTTTCATATTTTTGTACATAAGTGATCTTTTTTTTTTTTATTATTATTATTTTGTTGTCCATAAAAAGGTCAAGATTCAGTCCCATGAATTAATTTCATTACATCATATTCTCAGTTCAAAAAAAGCAACATAAAATTACAAATCATAATACAAAGAATAGAATAGGTAAGTACAGTAACCATATAAACAGCCCACTAATATTATCTAGTCCCCACCCTCCCTCCCGCCCACCCACCCACCACTGCCCCGCTCAAACTCTAGCACAAAACTCATAACAATACATCAGTTAGTATCAGCAATAAAAAAATTCAAATAAACGTCCCGTGTTTTTTTAAAAAGCGCTTCAATGTTCCGATGCCATGAGTTCAGCTTTTACCCTCACATAGAATACATAATAGAGATAACGTCCCACCCCGTCACTTGCTCTGCAAAACACAATAGACATGCATACAGTTTTCACTGTTCGACCCTCCCTCCCACCCCCATCAATAAACATTCAGGGCCAGAGGATACAATATACGTCAACCATAGTGGTGCATCGATTAAAAAACGGCAAGTTTCCACCGCGTTTCTTGAACCCCGTGAATGAATCCAGTGGTTTCCCTGAAAACACGACCTGTCCAGGGGGAAACTGAGGCCTATCCTTCTACGCTCAGAGAGAGGCGATAACTCTCTCCGATTCTTCTGACAGCTCAGATCCCTGGTTTCAAGGTGGTAACAGATTTCCATTATTTTAAATATCAAGAGACACGAAGCACAGGATGAGAACGGAAAGAGTTCCCTGTTTCAAAGTGGTGACAGAGAGCGAGTGGTGTTCAGTGACCTTTTCCACTGCTTACTAAGACCCACTTGTACTCCCAAAATGGAGTAATCAGATCAGTGCTAGTTCAGTACATGTTCCCTTAAAAAAAAGACAAAAAAAACAAAAACCGCAGCTCCTATCACTGAAACTGATGGGTCTCCTGTGCAGCAGACACCTCGTGCAGATCTGAAATGTGGCCATAAAACCAGCGCTTTTTCAGGTCTGAACAGAGGGCCCGTTAGTACTTATTTAAACGTGATGTTAGTATCCTGAAAGGGACAGTTCACCCCCGAATCAAAAGACATTTTTCCTTTTATACATGTAGATAGCTTTGGTGTGAGTGGCTGAATTTGAGAGATGCCAATCCACAGAGATGTTTGCTTGCCTCCAACATAATGGGACTAAAAGGCACTCAGCTTTTTGTGCTCAAATACCCCAAAAAATACACATGGATAACTCAACATCAGCGTCTCTTGGCAGAAATATTAGACAGATAGTAGTTCCAGTAGATTCTACCGTAGAAAGAAAATAGTTCCTACATGAAATTGCTCACAACAAGGTCTGAGGGTTATCTTGAGTAAATGGATCATGATTTCTCAAAAGAGACATTGCTGCTGAGTTTTTTCCAAATGTATTTTTTGGAGCTTTGAGCAAAAGTGCCATTTAGTCCCATTATCTTTGAGAGAAGGCAGACGTCTCCAAAACGCGGCAACTCACGCCAAAACTTCATAGATGGATAAATAGCACGACAGGTAAGAGGAAAAAACATGTATTTTTGATTTTTGGAGTGAACTGTCCCTTTAATGCTGGCCTGTAGAAGACAGTCAATAATAATGAAGACACACAAACTTACATTTTATACCCTTATTACACTTTGGATGCTTTGTACAATAGTGCTGAACTTAAGACCTGCTTTTGTCATGCTTGATCTGATATATATAAATGTGTAAATATACTGTATACTACAGTACATGTATTAGGTGTGTGTGTGAGTGTGTGTGTACATGTGTGTTGTGTTTAAATGTGTGTGTGTGTAATGTGCAAAGGTGTGTGTGGTGGAACCTGCACCACACCAACAGTGAGAGGCTCAAATATGGCTTGTGTCACACATGAAGCGTGCTGCCACCCATAAGAGAGCTCCTGTACATTTTTAGGGCCACAGAGGTTAAAACAGAGCTAAGTAGGCATGATGTCCTGTCCTGGCACCCGATCTCAATCACATTGTTAGTCACAACACGCATGGTACTTCTGAGACAAACAATCCATGGCCCTAGACTACGTCAAACACGTTCGGATTAATTACATCAAGACAAAAACGTTAGAAAACAAAAACAAAAACATGTGCAGAGGGTGAATGAGAACAGGAGAGCTGACTGACGCTGGTAATAATGAGTGCTACAGGAACAACACTTTGGAAAACAAACTGTGCTGTAAGACTACAAGTTAATCAATAGTACACAAAAGGAGGTTCTGATGAAGCAAACAGACTTTTCTGAATTGAACAAGACATAATCCTCGTTAGTTTGGTGAACTGAGCAGCTACTTTGTCTTTTTTTTTTTATACCTTTAGAGCCTCCAAATCCAGCCAGAACATCAGGCTCCAGAAAGGGTTTGTTCACCAGAAGAGACAAATTATTCACAGACCTCCTCAACAGCTGCACTTCAGACCACAGTTGGACGTTTAGGAAACACGCTTACTTGCTTTCTTGCCGAGAGTGAGATGAGAGAATTGACACCGCTCTCATGTCTGTGGGCTAAATATGAACCCACAGCCGGCAGCTGGTTAGCTTAGCTTAGCATAAAGACTGGAAACGGAGGGAAACAGCTAGCCTGGCTCTGGTGCAAGGTAACAAAATCCACCTGCCAACACCTCTAAAGCAGTGGTTCTCAATCTGTGGGTCGCAACGGACACGGGGGTTGCATGATGGGAAGCAGCTCTGAGAGAAGTCAGCCTGTTAATGACATTCAACATAAGGGACAAGCACTGAAAAAGAGGCAAAATGTGCATGCACATGAGTTCTGATTGGACACACATGGACACCAGTTTCGCTAGCTATGACAGGAAATGACTACTGTGAAGAGCTGGCTCCTCAGGAAAAGTATTTAAGCTCAAGACTCAGGCCAACCAGACACTGGAAAGGAACCTGAAAGTCCAACGGCAGCACCATCAACTGAGAAATACTGTGTTTCTAACAGAGCCCCGAGCTTCGTAAATATCACCCTGATTTTCGGCAATATGGATTTTTTTGTTGCGGTCGCAAACACGAACCTAATTATTCTAAAGGGTCACGACTCGAAAAGGTTGAGAACCACTGTTCTTAAGTACGGCAACAATATTGCTGCCACGCCAGACAAAGAAAAATGGGTCAGTGTCACCTTATAACATGAGAAGTTTTTTGTTATAACCAAAATTATATTGTTATAACATGATAACAAGATACAATATATTATTACAAAAAGAAAACTTTCTTGTTATTGTTGTAATAGTTGTAAATAGTCATAATAATGTGAAAATATTTTGTTATAACAAACTTTCACGTTGTGTACAAAGTCTGAGTCCAGATCTGTTTTTCTTTTTCTGGCACGGCAACAATATGCTTCCGTACGTGTAGGAGTAATCCATAAAAAAACTGAACTCTAAAAACATGCTGTGATTTAAAAGAGGGGGATGGGAGTTGTGTGCTGGACTGTTTCTTGTCCGGGTGCTGTCACTTCTGCATGAGAGCCCCTCTAACTCTCAGCGAGAAAGCAAATAAGCACGCTTCCGAAAATGTCAAACTATTCCTTTAAAACTAACTTATTCCTGCTGTTACAACATCAGTGCAGTCTGTCTAACCTTTAAACGTCACACATCAGTAAATACTGAAGGGCTACAACCTTCTGTTTAGAGCCAAACGATCTAATGTGACATGAAAATTACTAAGTAAACCTTCACTTGTATAGCTGTTCTATTAGTGCCAAAGAAACGTCCACATGAAGAGGGATACTCTCAGTGTGGCTCTCAAAGACCTGTTTCCATTTCAACCACAACATCATTCTTGAGCACAAATATGTAGGGCTGGAGGGGGGGGGAGAAAAGCAATACAGGGAAATGAAAATAATTCCCTGTAAGTTGCTGCTGGACAGTAAAAGGCTAAAGCTACAGCACAGCCAGGAAATGAAGTGGAAGCTGGCCATTCTGTGATCTTATCAGAGGCAAAAGAAGAAGAAAACAAAGAAGAAGAGGGAAAGTATGAGACACCCAGCAGCCATAAAAGCTATGACAGTATTCCAGACTAGTCCTCGTGTTTCCACCGTAACTGACACCAAAGGAGAGGAGATGGACCCCCAAACCACACAAGTAAAAGTAGGTTAGTGTTAGCTGGACTTGGGAAATGCCCTGGCAGTCAGATGGATGTCCATTAACAGGTAAACAGGGAGTGGAGGAGGAGGAGGAGGAGGAGGCGGAGGAGGAAGGGGACACATGCTTGACCAGCGTTTGTCCACTGGTGAGAGAACTGGTCAAGCTGCGGAGGTATTCTTCATACATACACGCACAAAAAAATAAAAAGAAAACAACAATATTGATAAGTCTCCATAATCCTCCTCCACTTGCAGCTGTCCAAGTCATCAGGATGTCCTTCATTTCTTTCAGCAAATGCCTCGTTCACACACGCTCACACACGCATTATTCAGGTGTCACAGCTCCACGGAGATATGATTAAACGCTCAACACTTACATCCATGACTCATACATTCACTAACATACCTAAAAACTACATCTGTGTGCCTTTTTTGGGGGCAAAGCACGTCGTTGTTCCTTCTTAATTAATGTCGGTGACACGTTTTAAAGCTGCAATTCTTCATAACTTTTCCCCACATTTAAAAAAAAACAAACAAAAAAACTGTGAAATTGTTGAGTCTTGTTTTTAGTGTTCCAGCACACTCCACCACACAGATGGATGCGGCTAATGATGTATTAAAAACTGTTCTCACCTTTAAAACAGGAAATTATTTGAACATATGTCGTGTTGAAAAGTAACCTAAAGGTGTGCTGCTTCAAAGACACACAGATGTGACAAAAATCACATATCCTTTTTAACTCATTTTCTCACCCACACTTTACTAACATGCAGACATCCTCATTTAGTCTCACGAACACACTCACACACACACGCACGCGGTCTCATTCATACGGACGCAGAGAGGCTGTTGTTTTGTTTCTCAGGCGTGCTGTGCAGCCAGGTCCTGGTTGATGAAGCGCCGTAGCCTCTCCAGGTACTGACTGTAAAGCTCAATGTCGTTGTGACCGGCTCCCTCCACCCAGAGGGGCTCCACGGCCTTGGGGCAGCGCTCGAACAGGGCGAGGCCGTGAGAGAAGTCGATCACCTCGTCCTCTGTACCGTGGATGATGAGCACTGGAGACGGGATCTTTGACACTTTCTCGATGCTGAAAGAAAAATGACGGAGGCCGTTAATGCACTAGAAAATTTAGGCAACCAGGTAATTTTTCATTGGTATTGACTAGCGATGTAGAGGAACATAGATGAGCCCTTTTCTGTGCGGTTAACCCCCCATGATTCAGCACATGTGAACCAAGAAGTAAGTGCAAAATTTAACCATCATAGTTTGAAATACAGTTTTGCTGCTGCTGTTGCTCTTTAATAAGGGTGCAACAGCTCACGGTTCGGATTGTATCACGGTTTTGAGTTACAATAAATGTGAAAACATGCTGCAGTGTAGCCACTTCTCTCTGCAGTTACCACTAATCATAATAGCAAAGACTGCTTTGTATAGTAAGAATAATAATAATGATGATAATAGGTAAAACATCACAAGTATTAGCCAGTCGAAACTGAAGGCTGTGTCACAGATAGTCTGCAGCTGTGTGTTAGAGGGAAAGCAGGAGCAGATCTCGCCAAAGTTACAATAAACATCACTATCTTATGAGCTATATCTGTGACAAGCATGTCCAGTTTCTCAGTTAAACCACTGAAAATTGCTTAAAATAATGGTTGGGATTCCACCCCATGGAGGTGAAAGTGACAGCTTTTAAATCTCCTCCTTTTTTTAAAGACCCCTGTGTGCCACGACACAGCGCTTCAGAGTAAAACGCAGCACGCATCCGTCTTTTCACCATCTTGTCGTTGTACTCTGCGTTGCAGATTGAGGGAGTTATTACTTTAAAAACTAAACCACAACAGTAAAACTGTATTTCACACTATGATGGTTACGTTTTAGTCTGCGGATCACATGCAGGCTGAACAGTGGGGAGCGACCTGTACAGGCTACGGGACAACAGCAATCATTGCGCTCCGACTTTTTAAAGTAGCAATTCCCTAAATCTCAATGCAGAGTTTTAGAGAAAAGATGAGACACAAGTGCTTGATGGGTTAAGAGTGACTTATCTAAAACCCAATGATGTCACCTCCATAGAGTGAAATCCCGTAGGCTGTGACTTCAGGCATTTTCCAGCAGTGTGACTGGGAAACTGGGAATGCTAGACATCATAGATGTTTAATGCAGCATCTGCAATATCTGCCGTCTTCCCCTCGATACACAGCTCAGCTTGCCAGCTTCCTCACCAGAGCAGCTCTCTCTCTCTTTGCCTGTCTGTTGCGCAGCCTTCGGTGTTAATTGGCCATTAATTGTGACGAGTTACCACTCAGACAGTGCTGTGGGCGGGATGTTGACCAAGAGTGGTGACTAACAGAGTGATTTTTATTATCTATGTATTTAATCATTTATTTATTTTTATATTTTAAAGAGTCTATATAGAGTCTTTACACAGAGTCTGTGGTGACTACAGACAGAGAGGGGCGGCTACATCAGACCCAAAGTAGCACATTTTCAAAATTAATTTAACCTTGATATGACCCAATCTGTGACTGAAAACCATGATACAATCCTAACCATGAGTTTTGTGCTTCATTGCACTCCTAGTATTGATCAACAATGACAAATAGCATGTGCATTTCAGTCAACATGTTATAGATAGATTATACACCTAAAATCTGTCTCTTCATTACCCACCCGTGTTGGTTTAAAAAGTGGTTCTTTGACAATAAACAGTTGATACAGTCAGCTTTGATTGATTAAAATAGTTTCTGAAGAGAAGAGAAGAGAAGAGAAGAGAAGAGAAGAAGAAGAAGAAGAAGAAGAAGAAGAGAAGAGAAGAAGAAGAAGAAGAAGAAGAAGAAGAGAAGAGAAGTTTGCGGTTTATCCAAACACTAATTATGTTATCAGCAATTATTGTTAAATATGGCTCCATAACTATAGGAATATATTGTGATATTGTAATCTTTTTTTGTAAATTTCAACAAGAAACAATTCATACATAAAACAACCAGATGAGCTGTTATGTTTTTGGCTAAGCCAGGAAATATAACACCTGACAGATCAAGGTGCTTCTTCACATTGGCAGCAAAAAATGTGGATGACAGCACGACTGGTTGTTGCCAAGGTAATAATGTGATAAACAACTAAACTTACTTGGGGAAGGCATCAAAGCAGTACGTTTTCTTGGTGTCGGGGAAAGCCACTCTCATGCCAGAGGTGAGAGGCGAGTGGAGGACCACAGCAGCACACTCAAACCGTGACGCCAAGTCGACTGTGGGCACCGTGCCGATGCTCTGTCCGTACAGGATGATGTTCTCAGGGCTGATGCCGTACCTGAAACAACAAACACACAGATTTCAGCACAGGATCCCTTTTAAGTTGCCAATGGGGGAAGGGGTAGGACTGGGTTAAAGAGCAATCAAAGTGTAGATGTGTGGTTTGTATTGCTATCTTGTATCCCTTACAGTCTTCGTCATGATAGTACAGCTGTTGTGTGACTAAAATGTTAAGTTATGAATTTATTAAGAGAAGAGAAAAATAAAATTATCTCTTTCATGTATTTTACCAGTTTAGCAATGCCTGGGTATGCCTATGACACAGGTTACAACTGAAAACTTTATGGAAAATAACATGTAAAATGCGTCACAACATTCCTTTTATCCTGCAAATATGCAAAGTTCAAAAGCACTGACGTGCAGTGTGTGTGTGTGTGTGT
>JAJHUR010075223.1:0-14817 GCA_027495735.1 Lutjanus campechanus | reverse complement strand
TGTGTTGCTCCCAGTTCCCAGTGGCTGAATGACTGAGTACTGAGATGCCAGCCTTTTGAAAAGTTCCACTGAGGACAAACTACAGCTTCACCACCTTCAAGCTCAAAGACATTTGTTTGAAAATCAGCTCCTCTATTTTTGGGTTCCATCCAACAGCAACCTAAACTGAACTGAAGAAACAAGACGGAGCTTGCCGCGCACAAGAGCAGGGACCAGCGCTGGTGAGGCCTGGTCTGAGGGACATGCTAACCGCTTGCTTGCTTTTTGGTAAGCAAACCCAACACTTGACACTTGACTACACTGTAAGAAATTTCCCCGTTAAATTACAGTTAGATACTGACAGCTATAGACTATAAAACTTGCTAGCATGGCTGAAGAAGTGAGTATGAGAAATTGTATATTAATGTGTACTTGTGCACGTGTGTGTACATAAGGTGGGTGTGCGCAGGTATGCACTTCGAGCCATCCCTGCATGAGTCAGTGCCCCACTTGGGCCAGCTTAGTAAAAAAAAAAAAAAGTCTTTATCATTTAATGTCATAATGGTAAGTTAAAACATGGTTTGATTTGGTGCAGAACATAATAATAGTGTCGTTCGTGTGAGAGCATCTTCACCACAAAAACAAAAGGCGATCTTTTGTTCAAAAAACACAAAATGCTAAAAAGCATCATTTTGCACTGCAGGGACAAGCTAACCTGTTTTGTTGTTCGGGTATTTAAGCTTGTTGTCCTGCACATAAGAGTCTGTACTCTGTATTTTGGTGTGTCGGCCTAGTAGAGTAGCTGACACTGTGGTGTGCACTTCACAGTGTTTTCTTTGGATGTGTGTTGATTTCAGCTTCAGTTAGAATTCTTCATGAGTTGTCATTCATATCTGACAATAAGAAAACACACTCACACACACTTGTCTCTTTTGTGATTGGGGTATTTGGTTCATCATTAAAGAAAGTATCGAGGTAGAATGTTGCGTCGTTAACTAAGTTTGAAGGTTTAACTAATTCTAGGGGCTAAACAGAAGGCTTTAATTCATCAGCCTCACAGTGGAAGTTGGTTAACTTTTGCCCAGGAGGAGGATTTTGTTGTGCCTAAAGAAGGCAATTGATATCAGTCTGCAACAACAGAATAAGACAAATCAGTGGTAGAGGAAAGTGATTTCATTTTATATGTCTGAAAGTTTATTAATCTGCTGTTCTTATATTCTGGGATTTATATCAGATATAAAACCATATACCAAACCAAAAGTTCCCACATATTGAAGAAGAAATGTGACTTTGCTCCTGTAAGTCAAATTAGGCCAAAACACTTCTAAAAGACTTGTCTCTGTGACTTTGTTAAATAGGTAGACACTGCCTGGGGGAAACTTTTTGACCTGTTACCTACGAGGCCCAGAGTGCTGCTATGAGGAACTGCACCTTAATGAACTCCTCTGACTGTCTGGGCCGTGGGACGCATGAGAAATGTCAAAAGGGAACGAAAACTTAGAGATGTAATCTCCTCTCCTGAACCTTTCTGCTGCTTTTTGGTTTCACTCGCAAACAAACGGTGCGTGGAGGGAAAAAAAAGAAAAACTCAGCCCCTCGGGAGGAGAAGACAACCCAGACAATGATTGGCAGCAGCTTAACAAAGCACCTGTCTGACAAAGACAGATCGACAACACACACACGCAAAGATGCAAACAAACACCAGAACCTGTCCTGTTGTCTGCCTCCACAAATGAGGCAGAGAGAGAAAAAGTCTTTAACTCGCTGCTGCCCATCCAAATTGGTGTGTAAGGAGAAAAGGGCGAGAAAGCAGCATAACAGCGGAACGAAATGAGTGTGGGAAATTATGCAGAGGCAAACAGAGAGCGTTGCTGGAAGGAGAGGAGGTGGAGAAGATGTGGTGACATCAGACTTAAAGCCCAGAGATGGGGCTTGTTAGCAGGAAGCTCTATTAGGTTCGCCTCCTGCCCTCTTCTCCGTTCTCCTTTGTCCTCCTCACCTCTCCTGCCAGGCCTAAATTGGCCTCCAGAACTCCACCTGACTCCCCTCCCAGCCTGCAGCGCTCATGTATATGCATCTCAAATCCCCCCTGGACACGGGCAGACGGGCAGGCCAGGCGTAGCGCTGGTTCACCTAACAAAAGCAATTTGGTACGATACACCGTTTGGGTCAAGTACCCCGCGTGTTCCCCCTCAATTGTTTTAATCAGGCCAAGGTAGCAGAAAAGAGAGGGCTCGGAGGCACCTGAAGGCACCTTCCCTCCTGGCCATTATCCTCCGCTGGGTGAATTGTGGATGTGGTTGTTAAGAGAGACGGACGTGACAGCCCATCTTGGAGACGAGTCAATTAAAGGAGACTGGAACTTTTTTAAGGGTCAAAGATGCGTATAGACATATATGTTTTCAGGGAAATTAAAGGACAAGTTTGACACCAGAGACGTGAGAGTGAATGTCAAGAGGGAAAAACACTTGTTAAATGGAGACCTTGACATTTGTTACTGGAGATGTCTGGACCAGACAAATGATCAAACTGTCGAGTAAAGTTTTCACACTTTGTCCTTTGGTTCCTATTATAGGTTTTTCACTATTAACACCACTTTGACCATTACAGTTTTGACAGATTGGCATTTAAACAAACACAGCCATTAACTTCTGTGGGAAAAAAAACATCAAAACAACACAGATTTTTCTTGTAGATCAAGCATCATGCTTTAATTATTTTTTATTTTATTTTACATTTATTTAACCAGATCAGTCAAATGAGAACCAGTTCTAATTTACAATGAAACTGGCCAAAATGCAGCGACAGGAGGCAAGTCGAACAAAGACAATAAAACATCTCGAACAAGAAAACAATCCCTCACAGAACTAGAAGAGTGAACTCAGTAGAGTGTCATAATTGTCATAATTAGTGTATGGATTCTTGAGTCATGGCCAAAAAGGTGCTGAGTGAAGTCACTGTGACCTTTGACCTCCATAATCTAATCAGCTTGCGTTCAAGTGGGCATTTGTCCCAAGTGTGCTCCTCAAGGCGTTCTTGAAATATTGTGTTCACAAGGATGGGATAACCGAATAAGAAGCATTTAAAAAATCTGAATCACTGAGGTCCTTCATTCAACAATCATGCATGTGCACAAAAAAAAATTAGGCTGATCGGTCCAGTATTATGCAAGATTAGCAGTGGACAAGATACAGGTTCATTGATCATGCACACACTCATGCATGCACACACAAAAGCGATCACATGATCCTCTGGTGGGGACAATAATAGTGATAATAATGACCAAATCTGTCCATTGGAATAAAAAAAAAAACTAGAAGGTCACTCAGAGAGTGTAGACCTCCCCCAGGGCTATTATGATATGCAAATCTGCAAGTACATCCACTTTATATGTCTGGATTAGAATCATGTTAAAATATGGTTGTGCCAAGCTGAAGCCTCATCTGTGAGTTTATGAGTAGACACCAGTGTTACAACTGACCTGTCTCGCATTGTTAACCGAAGTGAAAAATAGTTTTATGCATCCACCCTGTGATTTGGATCTGTTCTGAAATGTAATGGGTTCTTCCTTGGGCTCTAATTAGGTCAGTATACCTTTGTGTCATAACTTTCAGGTTATCAGGTATGTTGACTGACAGGTCAACAATGAAAAAGCAGGTGTCATTTCTTTAAAAGTGACTGTTGACTTGTTGGTATTGTCCTTTTGAAATGAAGAAGCACACTAGCTACTAGAAAACAATGCTTGCAAGCCATGACATTCCAGAGACTGATTGTGTTAAGAAAGATAAGCGCCATTATTAGAGCACATTTGTTAGAGCTGAAACCCCAAATGACACTAAACAACTGACAAAGATTCAGCTTGATTTGTGCGTACTGTTTGTGTTCCAGGCTTGATTGGCAGAAACACAGATTAGCAGAGAGTGGAGAGTGAAGTGATGTGTGTTTTGATGCAGCGTGATACATGTCACTTGTTTGGCTCTCGTCCTGATTCACATCAAGAGAGAATAAACAACAGCTGGGGAGACAAAAGAGGGAAATATTCACATAGATTCCACTGATCAAAAAACTAAAACAAGCATGTCCCGAGGCAGCTGGCCTAAGATTCACCTTCACAAAGACTATAAGTGTTTTGATATCTAAAAATCCACAGGTGTCGATTCTACTTGATGTAAGGTGTCACAGGTTCATATGTTTGATATTTCTTTGGCCTCAGGCTACTTTACTTTAAATACTATTGACTGACAGTCCATGAGTGTAACTATAACTATGTTTCATGCTACAGTAGGCCAATGAACACGTCCTGGTTGAACCTACAGTATGATGACGGAAGCGTGGAGTCAGTTCGCTTGTAGGGAGTGAACAAAACAAACAGAGTTACTTCTTCTCATCACTAGAAAGTCTGCTGCAACTACTGTCTGTTCCACCCCACAGTACCCTTGTTTTCCTTCTGTGTTGTCTGCCTCTCCTGCTGTCACAGTGTTTATAAGCATAGTAAAAGCTGCCTGCCTACTGCCGTGGGTGCATGGTGTGGGGGGAGACAGAGAGACGCTGTGCTGCTGTCAGAGGAGTGCTGACTAAGATTACAGCATGCATGAAAATAGATGACAAAATAATAGGTTTGTGTATATTTCTCACTTTCAGTTTCATTAAATTTTATTTGTATAGCACCAGATCATAACAGGGCTGCCTCAAGGCACTTTTCAAACCCAATAGTTCTTGTCAGGAGCAAGCACTGGATTTACAAAATGTATTTTAGCCACTTTAATGAGGCCAACCTGAAAAAAAAAACAATGTCAGTTTTAAGTATACACTACATTTGGTATATTTTTAATGCTTTATTGTACCGTCAGACAGCCTTTTCCAACATGAAACCGCCATTAAGTAAGTATAATATCACTCTCTCCACAGTAACCAGACTCCATAAAGAAAAACAGCAATTCTGCCTCACAGAACATGGGAGTTGCTGGACTACCGCTGTGTCAAGGCAGCGGCAGACCTGTTCTGTGAGGTAAAATTACTGTTTTTCCTTCAGGAGTCTGGTTGCTTTGAAGAGAGTAGATATTTGGCTTTTAAAACATCAGTTTTTTTTTCCACCTGAAAAGGCTGTCAAACGACAATATAAAGCAGTGAAAATATTCTAAATATACCATACTCTTAAACTGATATTGATTTTTTGGTGTGAATCTGTTGGCAGTTTATTGTTTAGCTTCTGTGCTGGTACTCTTCTCTGCTTCTCCAAGCTGGGTGACATGCCGACAACCATCTACTGCAGTTAATACATTGACTACAGATAAGTACCTTACACAACCACAATTCCAAGCGTTGATAGTCCAACTAACAGAGGCAGAGAAGGATATACAAGTTTGTGTCTAGTGCAGCTGTTTGCAGCTGTGGCAGCAGAGCACTTTGTCATGCAACACCAGCGTGATAAATGTAAATGTGTGAAGGAGCATAAATGAACACAAGCCGTCATTCACTGGAAACTCTAAAGGCAACACTCACACTTCAAAGTCCTGAAAAGCAGCAAGTAACAACAAACGCCTGAAAACGCACCGCATGAGTGACGTGAGAAGTCAGGAGGTGACCTTTACAACATATTTGGCACTAGTTGTTAACATGCTACGGTTGTGTAGCTCTGACAGTTTGTATGACAGACGTATGACTCATAAAGAAGTGTGAGAGGCTGACTCGGACCATGCATCAGTAGAATTGAACAACTCATGGAAGCCACTTTATAAAACAACGTAGAAGGTTTTGTTTGGTAGCTAATGGTAACATACCAACATTGCACCCTAATCGTAGCGTACTATTTATTTATAGTGCGTTGATCCATCGTGTATCTATTTCATATATCAGGATCTTAGGACATCAGATTAATCTGACACGTTTTGATGGAACTTCTGGTCTTTAATTATCCATGATTTTTTTTTCAAACATTTTCAAACCCCCAAACCTTTACACTTAGGCTTAACACACAGTCATGCAAGTGCACATGTATGCAATTATGCATGCACCACATGTATTTTTCAGAATAAATTCAAATTAAACATATAAAATTTTATTATTATAAATTAAAGTGATAGATCAGGGACAATTATTTCAGTGCTTTGCACACCTACAGACAGCACCGCTTCCAGGACAAAATGACTGAGAAAGTAGTGGGGATGAAAATAACGTTTAATGTGTTTAAAGCAGGAAAGTCAGTAAATCAGTCTGTACTGATCCATGAATGATTGTTGGTGGGTAAATCTTACAGCTGTCCGCAGCTCCTGCATACTGCATCAGAAACTTCTCTTCAGGTCATGAATCCCCTGAAGCACCTGAAGGCAACAGCGCCAGAGCACAGTGCTGTTATGCACGGCTGCTCACTGTGTTTAACTCCATTAAATCATCTGAAAACAACACCACACTGCAACAGCACAGCATACAAGGTGAGTTACATTAGAATTGTTGCTAAAATAGCTTTGGTCCAATGTTATCATCACCAAATCAATTTCTTTATACTGCTGAGCTGTCGTCAGCATGTTTAGTTGTGACTGGCACATCTGTTTCAGAGCGATGAAACCAGTTATGTGACTCGTCAGAAAATATTTGATTATCTCCACTGGCTCATCTATATTCAGTTTCGCCCAGGGATTTTGCACATTGCGCTGCTGCACATACGTGAACCAAAACAGAAGGTGTCCATGGAGACGCAGAGTCTGTGTGCATTTATTCTTAAAATTTCATCTGATGCTGCAAAATATTAAACTGAGGGTGCAATGCATGCTTTGCCCATGTTGCCTCGTAGAACGCCAGGATAATTTACTCTTTTACAAACATCTGTCAGGTCTTGGGATACATTGCTTGAAACTGGGACCGTCCCAGTCAAACCAGGATGTTTGGTCACTGTACTCTGCACAGATGTATAAAAGAAAACCTGGATACAGGCCCGTCACTCAGCCTTGCCTCCAGTTTTTCCCAGTGTCAACTTGTGGTAAAAAAAAAATCCCCGACAGATTGAAAATTGTTTGCCAGCTAGCAAGATAACTAGCTGGCTAACATTTTTCATTAGCTCAGCTGAAGACTGAGACATGGTTCATGATGACTTTGTCAAATTACCTGGGTTCATTGCTTTAGTTTAATTTTGTTATGTCTAAATATATTTCTGCACTAGTGACAGTAATAATAATGCAGCCATATACAGTGGGCAACATTTATACTCATATTTCTCAGTGTGTATATGCTTTTGTGCTGATGCATAAACAAAATGCCGAGCAAAGACTATGGAGTGACCATCTCTATGTCCAAAGTTTTGTTTTACTTAGCCAAGCATCACATACATATAATTATAATAATTACAATGAATAATTACAAAAACATAATTAACAGACTATTACAGACATACCAAGTGGGTGAGACCTAAAAATACACCTGGCATACTTTTCATATTGTTGTACATCATCTCATGAAGTTACCTCCACCCGTCTGTTTCCTTATGTAGGTTAAACACAAAGGCTGAAAACTGTCTTCAAGCTGCTCATTTGATCTGACTGCTACTCCTTTTAGTCCAGCTGTGTAAGAGCAGCGTGGTGTTATGTAAAAGAGGAGGATGATATTTGAGAGGGGTTATTACAAGAATCTGTCTGCCTGATGAAGTGCAGATGGCGTTTCTCTGAATAGCTGACAGGTTACTGTCCATGTCACAGGCAGAAAACATGAGTGGGTTAAACCTGCAGAGAACCTGCAGGGCAGACTATATAAGGAGTATGTGCATGTGTTTGTGCGTGAGTGTGTGTATGTGTGTATTAATTAAAAGTCATATTAATTACAAGCTTGATGTCTCAAAATACTGCGGTAAAAGACAAACGATGGAACTCTTTACCCATCTGCTGCCAAACCATCTCTGAAGCAAATTGAAACTGTTACACTGGTTTCAAATTTAATAACTGTCATCTTAAAAAATAAAAAATTAATTTACAGGTCTGATAAGCAGGATCATAGCCAGAACCTTCCTACTGGAGCCGCTCAGGTGGACCAAGTGATTCTTTAGGCGTTGCGAAAAATAACTACATTTTCATGCATGCAGGGGATTCGTGCAGCAACGTGGAAACGGGCCAGCAGCCATAAACTATTAATAGAAAATCAAAATCATCCTGTGACCTGGAATAAATTATGCCGCAGGCCTGATATGATCCTGACACATGTCGGTTTAGAGGAATGGCTTACCTTTCAAGCAGCCATTCTTTCAAATTCTTGCTAAAATTGTCTTGCAAACCCATGAAACTTGCTTAAAAATCCATGAAACTTTGATCAATAATTAAAGCACTGCAAGGAACTTTCATAGTTTGTTGATTTTGGAGGCTTCTGTAGTTTGTTATTCTATCATGGTGTGTTCAAAAACACTGTGTCAATGTCTGTCTCAAATCCGAAGCAATCATTGAACTCTTTTTTGAAAAAGAAGGAAAGTTTAATTGTCCGTTCTACCAATGGCATTAAGATGGTGAGACAAGATAATAAACATTACTGATCAAAGTTAAAAGAAACTCTGAATAGCTCAAATAAGCGCCAAGCCTCTACAGGTCGATTCTAAATTAAAAGAAATTATGGCTGCTTGAAGGTAGGGAATCTATCAAAAATAATTATTGTTAATGCTGATCATGAAATAGACACTTAAAATACCTGGAAAATTCTCACTTCCTACAAAACAAAGCATGACCTCATGCTGCAGCTTGAAGAGTCCCGCCCTCCTGCTCCTCCCATCAAATCAAACTACCTTCCTCTGTCCAACTGATACCTCATTGGTTTAAACTTTCACTGTGTTATGTCCAACCCAGCATTAAACCATTATACTCCGTTATTACTTTATCCATTTGGCTCATTTATCTAATTAGCACATAGGTGGAGCATGGCCGACCAACGGAGAGAAGTGACCTTCAGTTCAGCTCTATAGGCTTCCCACTCTGTCTAAGAAACTTGAATTCATTGTTACAAGTGCAATTCCCTCAGGCAGCCGCCAACTGACAAAAGATTATTTACAGTTTTCCTTAATGGCCATGTCATGATGAGTCATTTGGGTGTGTTGTTATTTCCGTTGCTCGCTAAAGTTCAAAGTCAAGCGCTGCTTTTTATGTGTGCACGTGCATGCTCTTACACATTTCCAGCTGACTTTGTGCATATTCTAATTAAAAAAGAAAGTAAAAACACAAAATCCTACAGTGACTATCAATGTATTTTTCTGTGCACGTGTGTGTTTTGGCTATTACCATCACAGTGCGCTACCTGCACTGAGGGATCCTAAGTTGTCATCCCACCTCTTTTCATGTTACTGCAGCATTTCTACTCACACGTGCACATTTGTGCATTAAGCCTCTCTTCCATGTGTGTGGTTGTGTGCGTGCTACTGTGACAACAGTGATTGACAGGTCACCCTGCAGGGTATTCTGTCACGCTGAGAAAGGAAACACAGGTAGTGAGAGAGACAGCGTGGAGGCCTGGAGGACAAAACCTGCCTGGTGATAATTACGCCGTCCTTCACTCCCTCCACTTAACCTTGACAAGATGCAGATCGGAATCATTCCTGTCCCTCTACAGGAAGCTTTTTCTGAGAGGTGATGATGGTTAAAACTAAACTACCACATGAGACTGACCAGTAGTTTAAAAGGAACGCTAATACTGGACATAATAGTGTCTTAAAGTTGATTTACTCATTTGTTTCTTTCCATAAACTGTAAAACATCATACTTTTATTCATACGAACATGCCACATCGGCCTTTGAATGGCCACTGGCATTTTTCTGGATTAAAAAGCACTAAAACGTTTACATTTCTCAACCCATTTCAATGAGGTTTCATCATACAGGCAAATCCGGCGAAGGACCGGAGGTTACCAAGCCACCATTGCTGCAGTGGCGGCTGTCTACAGTATGAGCGAGAATGAATGCAAGCCATCATAAGAAGTTCTCTACTTTTACACTTAATTTTTATGTTTTTATGTTAACAGTGTCTATGAAGTCAGGGAGAACCTGTGCAGTTTGGTTGCTCAGTCGTGTCAGTTAACAGTCGTGTTAAACACACCAAACCTTGAAGACTGTTGCTATCTGAGACTAGAAACTCTACAGGGATTCACTGAGCATACACAGGACCACAATGTGTCATGGTAAATCAAAATATTAACAGAAAGGAGCTTTCTTCCTGAAAAGCTTGAATACCTGATGAAAAATGTGAATTCATATATATTTTTGATATATATTACACAGTCCTTCATGACTTAAATGTAACAGAGGTGGTCCATTTTTTTTCCTATTCTCCACTATCCATTTCTGGCTATTGTCACAACCAACCTCTCAAACATTAGTACGGCCACTCCTAAAAGGTACCTTCATAAGTTATTGAGGGCTGGGTCGTCAATCCAATTATCTGTGCTAGTACTATTAGCAAGATTAGCAAGCAACAGCAGACACGGTGGAACTAGTTGCAGAATTTTAGAGAAATCAGCTGCATCCTCAAGAATATAATGGAACTAAATGGACCTTTTGTGAGGAAAGACATCTAGTTCCATTATATTTGAGAGAAGCACTCATCTCTGCTCACATATCTTCACAACTCACACCAAAACAACCTAGATGTATAAACAGCACTACAGGCCAGAGGGAAAATGTGTATTTTTGATTTTGGGGTGAATTGTCCCTTTAAGGTGGTGAGCAAACTACAACTAGCTGAAAAACGTTTATAGGGTACCACAAAATTAAAAGTTACATGCAAAACGGCCACGATATGACAGCAGCAAAACGGCATATTTCAACAGCTACATTCAGTAGTTTTGACTTTTGAGGTCTTTCAGCATCCATTTAATTCTGCACCGTCTTACTCGAGCACGCCCATCTTAATGGTGCCAAACCTTTGCACAAAGCTTTCCCAACCCAGCCAGCCCTCATTACCCTCTTCTGACTTGTCCAGGCTATCATCATCCCTCATT
The DNA here is from genome assembly GCA_027495735.1 of Lutjanus campechanus. Taxonomy (NCBI): domain Eukaryota; kingdom Metazoa; phylum Chordata; class Actinopteri; order Lutjaniformes; family Lutjanidae; genus Lutjanus; species Lutjanus campechanus. The sequence goes on along the minus strand of JAJHUR010075223.1, from coordinate 3,881 downwards.
ACATCCTCACAGCGTGTAGTTTACCACGTGCAGCTCACCAAAGGGATATATATTCATAAAACATTCAGCAGCGTGCTACATTTACACCCACTTTTCTAATGTAAACACAATGAGGGTGTAAAATATCCCTATGAATCTTTCAGCATGGAAATTATACAGGCTGCTTGTGGGACAGATTTCTTCAAACAGTTTTTTTTTTTTAAACAGGGAGTGTGTTTTGTTTTGACTCATCATAGGCGAGAAAAGAAGATGGTGGCTGATTGAGGCAAACCACAAGCAAGAGTCACTACAATGATTAGAGGTCGTAAATCTTTGCCGTTTATAAAGAGCGATGAATAAAGTCAACCACAGACTGTCTGCTGTGACTACAGAACAGAAAAGAATAGAACGTGCAGCCAGAAATAGTGTACATTTATTTAAGATAATAAACCCTGCACCGGTGGACTTGGAGGGGGGGGGTGAGGTTGTTAGTTTGGAGATTCGAGGTTCCAAAAAGTGCTGCAAAAATGCCCTCTTGGTGGCCCCTGTGTTAGATAAAACATGATAAAGTCCCCATAGGGTGTGCTTCAGTGGATAAAATGTGATAAAGTGCCTTACGGAGTGCCCGTCTGTAGATAAAATGTGGTAAAAAGCCTTATAAGGTGCCCTTCCAGTTGACTAAATGTGATAAAGTACCCTCTATGGTGCTCTTCCAATGGACAGATCATAATTAAGTGACCTCTGGGGTACCCTTCTAATTGACAAATTGTGGTAAAGTGGCCTCTAGGGCGCCTTTCTTGTCACTTATGACTTTTGGCCCACTGATGCCCCACCATGTACGGCTCGTGCCCTTTTTGTTTTTTCCACCCCTGCCCCTCAGAAAGCCTGAGTCCGCTACTGATACCCCAATTTTGCCCCATGCTCCTTTATCCAGCATTCTGTGAACCTGAGGAGAATTTTAGGCATCATACAGCCAATATGTTGTTATATCAATTTCCCAAGATTGGTTCAGAAAGCCCATTTTAATCTCTCCTTTACTTGCCGCTGGGGCCTCCGCCCAGATTTGGAAAAAATGCTGCTACAATCTACTGTGAATTTACAAACTATTCGGACCATCTTTACAATATTGAGTTGCACCGTCTTCACCTTCCTCGTCCAAATCTTCTTAGGGCTTGAAATCCTTTTGTAAACTTTATTTTGTGTCTCCTTCCCTTCACGCTGGAAGTGGATTTAACAGGTGAAATCAATAGGAAATAAGGGCTTTCACCTGGATTCAGGGGTCTTTTGATTTCATGAGAACAGCATGTTGTTTTTGTGCTCTCTGTGTGGATACAACAAATAAGCATTGTGTGTGTCGAGGAGGAGTGTTTTTAGCCGGCGCAGAGTGTGTGAACGCTGCACTTTGTTTTGACTAGTGCCGTGAGAGAATAGTTGCTCTGCCAGTGAGGCAGTTCATGTGTGTTGATGGAGGCAGGTTAAGAGTGTCAGTCTTGCGTCTCGCGGACGCCCTGCCTTAACTGTTATTACTGCAGCTATTCAACTGCTCCTCTGACATTTTGACACTCCAGTTGTGCCGCGACGAGAGGGAGAGTGTGTGTGCATGTGCGCCTGTGTGTGTGTGTTCTAGGTCTTTGCATGCACACGCCTATGTGCCTTGTCCTTTTCAGTGTGACTTTGTGACAAACAGGCGAAACATTTGACTCGAGGCTGTGATGTCACTGACTGAAGCCTCCATTGTTTTCGTGTAACTCGGATTTGCTCGCCATTCGGAGGCACTGAACTCGTGCTAAACAGATTGGGAAGTTATTACTGCACTGCGACGTGTTGTTGTTGTTGGACTCCACGTTAGGTCTGCTGATACAAACAACAGTCTACAGGATTTGTTTGATGTTTCTGTTTCTTTAATGAAGTTCGGCTGTCTGAGCCTCGTCAGTTAATGTTGGTTGAGCAAAGCCACTTTGTGACCGGCCTGTCAGGCCCAGCTGCAAGAATTAGAACGAGTAACACCACATCAATGTTGATCTTTAATAAATCCACTCTTGAGTACAGACTTACTTTCTATAAGCCTGAAAGTGTGTAACTACACCGGTGGCCTCATGAAGCTCTGATACTCATTATAGAGCAGAACATAGAGAGCACTGCTGTTGGTTGGATGAAAATTGGAGCCACATATTTGTTGTATGTAAAACCTGCCCTGTCAGTGGCAGAATAAATGTCACGTTATTACCTAAGTCAAAAAAGTTATTGTCTCACTATCCTGTCTTTCAGATATTGTTTATATTACTAAACTGTTGACACAATTACATTGTGGTGAGAATGTTATTCCTGCCTGGAGTGCGTTCACAGACAATGTTTCTTTGAAACAATACATCGTTATAATGCCCTTCATACAGTGCAGGATTTTAACATCACCGTCTAGGATTCAGGTCCAGACTGCTACAACACAAGTGCTTTTGTTAAGGCAGGAGTCAGCAACCTTTACTTTCATAAGAGACATTTTTGACCAAATAAAAAGTGCAAAAAGTCTGTCTGGAGCCACAGCTATTGTAAATGTTCAATTTTCTTTTTCTTCTACTTGTCTCTTTTGGATTTGGTATCCATAATTAGTCAAGTGTATAGGCTGCACATTTTTACAGTCAGAAAATGTAAGAATTGCTTCATGCTGACAACAAAGATAGATGAAAATTAAAATGTTAAAAAATAGCCTCATGAGGCTCTGGTGCTGCAGGCTGCAGATCCCTTGCTTAAGGGTAAGGAAACAGGGCAGTGTACTGTAGAAGGGCAGTTTAAAAGTGTAACACACATACTGACCAAGTGACAGAGCATTGTGTCATTTGACAGCTGTAGCACATACATATGGATGTATCATCCAGACTGAAGTATTAAAAGTAGTAAATTGTATAAAACTGTTGCCTTTCTGGAGTGTGGACACTCATCGACGCAGGGCCACAGCTGCCTCAGTGCTTGCTCTCAGTGGGAAAAATTAGGTTTATAAAGAATATTGTCTGTAGGTGCTCTATTTGAAAAGTGCCCTGAGATGAAATTGAATTGGGAACCTATGGGAATATCCATGTTATGTTCCAGACAAGATACCCATTCTTATCTGTATGAGATATTTCTGCCAGAAAGTCATTTTAACACATGGTAAACACTGTGAAATCGTGTTGTTAATTGTAATAGTTTGGTTAAGAAAGATCCTGGTTTGGGTAAAATAACTTTGTTACATTATGAGAGTTACAAGATCTAAGCAAACACATCACATGTAACTTTATGTCACTTAACAGTTTAGATAATGGTGACTTTTGGTTTTACACAAGGTACTTGAAAAGCCCATCTCATACAGACATTACGGTACCTATAGTAGTGACAAAGCACTGGTATTTGATGACCTGGGCAGGAGATTGAGATGACATACAGCAGGACAGAGATGGCTGAATGAACAAAAAACGTTAGAAAAAATTAAAAGAATGCATGGATGGATGTCAGGGCTGCTGAAGAAACCAAAAACTGTCGGCTGTTGTGCTGCTTAATTTTAATGGGGAGGTGTTTCTACCTCTAAGTGCTGGAGTGGGCCCTTATTTTCCCTTTTAATTTGGATCGTAAACATGTTTCAGTCTTTCAGAAAGACAGATAAGACAGAAAGAAATGCTCAGTCAGAGATTTGCATTAGACGAACAGCAGCTAGCCCGGAGCTGACACCAGGACTTCAGCTCTCTGAAGTGACGTAACCTGACGAGTTGATGACGGCATGCGGGCTTATATACAAAACAACAGCTGTTTTGACACACATCATACAGCGCCAGTAAATGATGGTGAAAACTAACCAAAAAGCTTTTAGTGTCATTCAAATTGCAGGTGGATGTGGGTCTGAGAGTAACAGAGTAACTATAGATGTTAATACC
>JAJHUR010075222.1:0-10020 GCA_027495735.1 Lutjanus campechanus | reverse complement strand
AAAATTCTCAAAGGAATTAAAGTTCATTCCTGTGTAACAATTGGATATGATGAGCGTCTGCCAGTGCACAATAGGACATTTAGAGGTCAGTAAATAACAGTGCCAAAAATCTTCCTCAACCCTGGCCAATTTCCAATATTCACTCTCCGAATGCCGCATCATGAAATAAGCTGCCACTGACGCCTCCACAAGCCACAATTCTATACGCTTCGTGTGTGTATTGATCACATGCAGTCTCTTCTTACTGTATAGATCATAAATGCTGGTGTGCTGTCCAGCTGTTGTGTGAAATCAGAGGCTGATGTTTCACCACGAGGAGCTCAATGCACACACAAACATACACACACACAGAGAGAGAGAGAGAACAATCACAGTGTCCAGCCAAATCAAATCTCGAGGAACAGTTTGCTCGCAGTGTGCGGAGTGAGTGTAATCAGCATGTGTCACACACATGCATCTGCCTTCCAGTACCATCCAAATGCAGGAATTAGGTTGAATTAAACAACTGAGCCGCTCTTGTTGAATCTTCTCTTTTACATTTACTGAAAGATGAGTTTCAAATGCATTAGTGGAGTGTAACCAGGCTTAATGATGTAATGTGTTCCTAATTTCCCTCTAACAAAGCCTAATAAGGGTCCAATAAAGAGTCTTATACAGTCTAATAAAGAACATACTATTTCTAGTTTTTGTCTAATTTGATACAATGTACAGCTTGTTACGCATTATTAGTGTACTGTAAAATAAAGTATGTTCAACAATTTCACCATAATTGGTACTGAAATTGTAATCAGATTACATTATTTCAGTATTGTGATACTTGGATTAGGTTACTGACTACATTTTAACAGGTAATTAGTAACTGTATCAAAAACATTTTTAAAGTAACCCTCCCAAGCCTCTGTGTAACAACATTACTGTAAATATTATACAGTACTTTACATTGCCTTGCTGCCTCAGACCACTCTCCTCTCTGCTTTTAGAAATAATATATCCTGTTGCTAGGTAACTGTTAATTGTTAAAATGTAGGTACTTTATAAACAGTAGCAAGAGAAAGCTGAGGCCATGATGGAAAAAGGTAAGAGAGAGCGAGGGAATGACAAAGCAGTGCTGTAAATGTTGGTCTCACACACAAGCATATACACACACCTAAACACACACACCCACACTCAAAGCTGAGCAATATTCTGCAAACAAATGAGTCTTCTAAGGTCACAAGTTTCAAGGATGAAGTGAGTTGTATCACTGAAATGGGAGCTTGCTTTATGGACTTGTGGGAGCACTGTAGCACCTCCACTATTGTCATCTGTCCTTTTTAGCCCTCTTCTCCCTCCATCCTGCTCCCCCTCTCATTTCTCCATAATCCAGTGAACTCTCATCCATAACTCACAGGCTCCTCTTCCTTTTATTACCGCTACCACCTCCACCGCCAGCACCACCTCTCCCTCCATCCTAATAATTCAAAGTGACGCACAATAGACGGGGGCACTGAAGGGAGAGGGCTGGGATAAAGAGAGTTAAAGAGAGGAGGAGAGGAAGACGGAGGAGAAGGGAAGCAAAAGGAGGGAAGGAGAGAAAAGAGTCTTTAGTGTGTCCAGAGTATCAGGTGAACGAAAGGAGAATTGGAAGGAGTGACAAGGTAAAGGAACACTCGGAGGCTGACAGAGAGCAAGGTTTCGCCTCTGACTGGCGGGTGAATTAAAGCTGTCGAAGGTTTCGGCCTTCGGGTGCATCCATGTCGGGCTTCTGCTCAGATGGTCAGACTGTCCAGCTCTTGAGATCAGAAAAATGTCTTCCATCTATCCTTGACAGAAGAAAAAACACAAACTGCAGCGCTGTTAGCAATATTTCACATTTAAGGTGGTGTGTGCAACCTCACATGTGAGTCTCTATCTTACTAATATATCTCATCCTTTTTCCCTCACACCTCACTCCCACCATCAATAATTTAATAAGTCTTGCTTGCCAGTGTGACTGAAAAATTAATGTGAGCTAGGAGTGATGGGGGGTGCGCTGTTCCAGGAATGATGGATGAGGAGGTGGGTGTCATCATAGCTGGGTGGGGGACATGTGGGCTGCTTTGTGCAGGTATGGACAAAACGCAAACGAGGGAGGAGAGTAGGTCAAATATTTAGCATGCAGAGTGGAAATCTAGTTAGTCATAGTGTTGTCCAGCAGGTGGCTGCACTCCCAGCATGCTTTGCACCCTTCACCGCTGCAGAGCCCGACTGCCTCATTTGGTCTTGTCAGCAAGTTTACCATCATGTCTATGTGAACTTTCAGGCTTCCTGGCAGACACCTATTACCCAGCTGTGGTCTGTGGGAAGCGTAGGTGAGAGGCAGACAGTCCAGCTTCTTCATCTCATCTTCACTATTTTTGGAGGCAGCTGAAGTGATGGTCTGAGTTCTCGCTGCCATCATCTCTAATGCTCTCTCACTGAAAACCCTTTCTTGTTCTCTGTACCCCTCAGTCTAGCACTCTTTTCTTAAAGGCAGTGCAAGTCCATTTAATCAGTTCACAGGGATTAAAATGGACTAGTTCACCTTCATGGTTCATATTTCTAAATTTTGAACTGAAGTGCACAGTCCCCATTATTATTAACTAATTCATGTTCATTTCCTCTGTTTTGTTTTGCTTTGGGTTTTTTTTAAATTTTATTTATTTTGAAATAGAGCTTCCTCCTACCAGGGACACTGGAGTCTATGACTTTATACTAAACAGGCAAGTTTAGGCCAAACATGCAATAAACCATTCAGGAGGTCAGCTAAGAGACAACTCTAACCCTAACCCTAATACTTTCAGTGCAGTTCATACATACACCAATCCATACCAATATCATGAGACACTTCTGTCCATATTCACATACCGTCGCTCTCTCTCTCTCTCTCTCTCTCTCTCTCTCTCTCTCTCTCTCTCTCTCTCTCTCTCTCTCTCTCTCTGCTGCGGGCACACTTTTTTAAGAGAATCTTTATGCCTGCTTCATTCACGAGTCTCTCTCTTTCTTCCTGCTGATTCTCAATCAGCTGATTATGGATGTTTACCTTTTCAGTTAACCAACCAAATTCAACCACAATCTCCATCAGCAAATCATGTCATTGCCATCAGACTTTTAAATCTGCTCTCCTTTCTGCTGTTGTCAGCTGTCCTTTTAGTGCGTAACTGTTGGCACCCTCCTCCACCCCATTCACCTCCAGTTCGTCACATCTAGATCTTCAGCCATTCCTTCACCACCACCAGTGTGGCCAACTTGTAACTTGTAACGTCTGCCTTTTTGACCTCAGTATCCTACCGTCTGAATTGATGACGAGGGAATTTCATTAATATTGACCGGACTGTGGCAGAGCTTGATGTTAACTGACAGAACTGCACTCATTTCTCATTTTACACTTGTGCACTAATCGGATTCTTACACTTGAGAGACAGAAAGCTATCTAATGAGAGCAGAAATGACACAGACACGCTGAGTGAAGAGATTATGCATCACAAAACAAAATAACACTGCTTTGCTTTTTTGGCTTGAGCACGAAGTGCGTTTGTGGTGCTGGTTTATTCACACATAGCACCCATCCATCCTCCATCTTTAACCAGCTGACCAGGGAGCGGGTATGACTGGACAAGGGGCCCTGAAAGTTTCAGTAGGCCACCTGGTATAGTAATCGTTGAGTCACTGATATTGATCAACAACCCTATCAAACCCCTGAAGATATATCGTGGTCATTTTGTACTGTGGGGCAATAAAAATCTTAATACATCTTTAAGTCACTCGGGATAAGATCTGCCTGTTAAAATGTCAACATCAAAAATTTACAGACCACACAGCCCAGCTTGGTACAACAGTGAAAAAAGACTAAACAGTTGTTTTTAAGATATGAAGTGTTTTGAGGTCAAAATGGCGTCATGAGATCAGCTAATCACGCACACCTTCAATCTGACATACTGAATCTGACTTTTCATCTCTATGAAGCATCATAAACTTGGCTAGAAGCTGTAAGTGTACATGAGATGTTTTAAATGCACGGTGCTGAAGAGGAGCGTGTCTTGATAGCTGAAGACATTAGTAGCTGAGCTAAATGCACATGATACTAGCCTTGATTTTCTCTGGGATGTTTTGCTTGGGTCCCCCTCTACTGAATGCCCTGCTTATTATTCATACATTTAAATACATTTGCACAAGGGACCTGCTCAGTACAAGCACAATATTACACTATTGGCAACTGAACAGCTTTGGGAGACTGCTGGAAGATAAATGCCCTTCTCAATGTCAGCTTGATGGCAATTGCTGAGACAGGGGCTGGTTTTCTTCATTTACTTTCATCATCCAGATTTTCCAATCTGTCCCACTTCCCTGACCTCAGATAATTATTATGCATTGTGAACGACAAACCCAATCTCAGTGTTGATCTCTCCTGGATAAATAAAGGTTAAAAAAAATAATCATTGTTAGGGACCACATTGTGCTGTCTCAAAGGTGAACCGAAATGAGTGTCGGTTCAGTTTGAGAGCACACAACAGTTGTGTCACTTTGACTAGGTGTCTGGCGGATCTCCTGTAACACTGCTGCTCAGTGCAGCAGGAGCAGCGATGGTGTGGGGGAGAGGAGAGAGCAGCCTGAGATAGCAGCCTGAGAGAACCCCGAGGGGGCTGGACGGCATTAGACGAGGCTGTGTGGAGCGCCAGCAGCAGTGTGGGTTGTTGAGGGGACAGACCCAGACCCAACCACTCCACCATACAGTCACCATATGGCCCTCGTTTCTCCGGCAGGCCTCTCCTCTCCTCTCCTCTCCTCTCCTCTCCTCTCCTCTCCTCTCCTCTCCTCTCCTCATGTGTGACCAAAATATCATATATTTGAGAGAATGACAATGAATGCAGGTCTGTGTAGAGGGTCAGACAAACTGTCTGTGTGGCAGTAGACAGGACCATGAACAAGAGATGCAAGAATGGCATAGAAATATATCAGCCAAATAGACCTTTTTCACAGCAGCCATTTTGACGTTCTGTTCTATTCAGGTACTGCATCAGAAATCACATACTATGCACTACGTACCAATAATGTGTATCACTGCACATACTTTTGTGTAAATAAACAATATCTATCTTTTCGTACACTTGTCAATCCTGAGAGCCTTCTTGCCAGTTGGAGACTCATAACCATTGTAACGTGTGCCTAGCAAAGTGAAACCTTACTTACATTTAATCTAAAAGTGTTAATTGACATCAAAGTCGAAAAATTTTCACAAGCTACCAACTTTTTCACAAGGTAACTTTCCTGGTAATGCCTGAGGGATAGAGAGGCAAAGTCCCTTCCCTTCTGGTGGACGACCATAGGATATTACTTTGGAAAATATATGTATGGTAGTCAATGAGGAGAGACAAATAATTTTATCTAACCTGTTTGAATTAAACCATTAATCACACACAATGTCTGTCAAGTTAAAAGCCACCTCTTTCTGTTTAACTGTTTAATTATGTGACTGTGAGGACAATACACCTACAAGTTGCATAAATGAAGTCATGACTTTCTCCCTTCAAAAGTTAACGGTAGCCACTGAAGCTAAGCTGTGTTTTCATGCTGGGATGTAGTCACACGAGCAAGACCGGCTGCTCATGATGAAAGGACTAGGAGTTGCTGGGTAAAACACTTTGGGTAAAGTGCAGTAATGTTACAAAGACAGCGATGTTGGTGTTAATGATGTATGTTGTGCAAGAGGAGAAACGTAGCTCACTGTGTGGTTTCACACAAAACTAAACTACATTCTGACAAACCTGCAGCAACTTTTTTGTCTTCTAAAATTATCTTTTAAATTGGCAAACATCATGTGTGGAATTCATGGCACAATTTGAACAGGGGGGAAAAAATTCTCTTGCAAATAACTACTGTTCATATTTTTGCTTAGGTTTGATCTCATGGGGTATAGCAGAAGAGGAGGGACTTCACCTCTCTATTGACTAATACCTGGAACAATCATTACCATCCTATAAAGTTCTTATGCAATGTTAACATTGTTCAGTAAACCCAGTAAACAGGACAAACCTTAGATAGAACAGTAAATATCTCTAGCCTCTGCAGCTGAGTCAGAAAGTTAATATTATACTAGTGAGATTGAGCGTCAATAATATTGCCTATGGTTGACAAATAGTAAATAAAATTTGACAGTATGACTAACAACCAGTGCTAGGCAGTAATTTAATCAGGAATATATTCCTGTAATATTTTACTTTTTCCAGTTATAAGCATTGAAAGGAATTACAATTTCCAAAACAGTAATTGTATAATAGTATTTCAAGTAACTTTAGAGTTACTGACTTACTTTTTGACTAAGGAAGGCTGTCTTATGATGACGTGTACATGCAGCAGGTCAGAGAGAGGAGAAACATGTAGTTTTCACGGGTGAAAGAAGTACTGTTATTACTGTGAGTTTGTTTGGCTCCCCCAGAAACAATCTGTGGTGATGGAATCTAACTTGAAGGCCACACTCAGAGAGGTCAACTTTGTTTCCACCACAGCTGACATCTGAACAGATAACAAAATCTTTCTGGGTGTTCAGTGGGTCAAGAGTTCAACTTTGGAGTGGAACAAAGACGCCAACAAGGTACAAAAGTAATAAATTAACTTAACGAGTAATGTTGCTTATTTCTTTCAATACCAGTAATAAGTAAGGCAATATTATTACTTTTTAAAGGAGTAATGAGTAAAAAGTAACTTATTAGACCTCCTGAGACACTTGCCCAACACAAGCTAGCTATTCAGCCATGCCCTTGTCCTCAAATCACTATCAAAATTTTTATGACCAAATAGGCCATGAGTACTGCCGTTCGCAGCCTGAAGTCATAAGTTGAATAGCAAAATATGTGAGTTGAACGCTTAAATATCAGTAAGTTCGGAGGGGCAGTGCACTTCTTGCTGCTTGTGTGTTACAGCCACCATCCTGTGGTGTTCAGAAGATGAGGCACTTACAGTTATTCTCCCAGCTGATTATTCCTTGTGCTGTTTCTCCATTTTCTTTTCAATATCTGCATCCCAGTCACCACAGCTGTCATGTTGTCCACATAGGTTAAGAAATGTTGAAGTCAGCCATCATAATTGGACATTTAGTTAACTTAAAGTGTTGCAGTATATTGTGGGCTAAACAGAGGCTTTGACTGCATCCCTGTTGCTATGGTCACTCACTCCAGTGCATTACGTTAGAGCTGCTGACAGTTTCGCTGGAGCTATTCAGTAGGTGTCCATTTTTAAGAGTTAATAGACACCCTGCAGGCAATCAAAATCTAGAATTCATCGAGACCATGGTATAAGTTACTGTTGTTGTCACTGAATTGCAGTGAGGGATTTTTATGCCTGTTTATCCAATGCCTGCATACTGTAATAGTTCACCAGAAATAGTATGCACCTTGCATACAACTGTATTCACGGTTTTTCAGGTTTCAGACATACTTAATCGAATGTTTAGATGGAATTTCGGACACAGCAAGGGTGCTGCGATAGACTTTTTTTTCACAGCATTTTGACATGAAATAGTGGGATAAACACAGGTGTTACAAATGATACTAATTAAGGGTTAAGTTGCATGTTGGCTCACTGGAAAGGCTCTGCTACACTAAACGGGACAGGACCCTAATTAGTATAATTGGTAACACCTGTGTTTAGCCTGCTGTTTCATATCAATATAGCTGCTGTGAAAAAGGTCTATGAAATTAATCAAGAGGATGGAGGTGTGTGTGTGTGTGTTTGTGTGTGTGTCAATATTCAGAGAACACAGAAAAAGCTTAAAAAGACTCAGTGCCATATGCGTGAAACTTATAGTTTTTTATTATTAATACTCAACACTTCATTTTGTTCATCATGTACAAAGAGAAAGAATAGTCTTATTTGAGCACTTATAATTGTAGATATCAGTATTATCCTTATTAGAAGTACCTTAATGATGTTTTTTTGCAATTTTGTCATGACGTGATTAAATTTGTTATTGAGATTACTTTGATCGTTTCCATACAAAAAAAGAAAGTAACTGTTTCCCCCAATATTCAGTATTTACACAACCTGTACAATTATTTGTTTTTGTGTCGTTTTCTGTTTGTATGGTGTAAAAATTTGGGGATTATTTCAAAGAAAAGGGCCACAAAAAGAGAAAAGAATGGCCAAGAATAATATTATGTATATCATTATGTATACAATTGATGCTATTCATATGTTACATTTTTTGTCAACCCACAGTAAATTTAATCAGGCTGTGTACCTTCGGTGAAGATGTGTGTTTTCATCACCCTGTGAAATACATTTAGTAGCAACCCCTTATGTCATGTTATCAATTTTCATTCAGGTAAAAGGAAACCATTCTCAAATATGAATGATGATGGAAAATAGCAATATTAACAAACAAACAAAACTGTACAGAATTTAATAGAAAATTTGTATGCATCAATATAAAGCAATATCAGTACATATTAATACACACGTGTACACACAGGTAGAATTTTAAAATATTAGTAAACAAGTTCTGCAGTGAATTAGGGTGTAAATTATAAGCAGCTAAATCACATGGACCTTCACAACAAATCACTCATATAATATCACAGTATAATTCTTCCTATCTGCATGAGAAGTGACTCATTGATTTAAAAAAAAAAAAAAGACAACGTGAACAGTTCAACTCAATGTTAGAAAAACTGGTTTGAAACAAATGTCAAATTTCCTTCCTTCAAAACACAAAATGCAAAAAAACCAAAACATTTTCACAAGTCAGTTTAGCCGGTACATCGATCCCTGTAGCTGACCGTGTCATGCTGTTATTTGGTCCCATGTGTCAGTATTCCCGACATAAAAACACATGTCAGCTGAGGTGATATTTACATCCTCCACCTTCAGGATGTTCCAGCCCACTAACTTGCCACAGCCATTTTCTTGTGTTGTAAAAATGTGACACAGTGTTTTGCTCTACATGAAGCGTTTGAACAAATATGTTGTGGCATGCTCGTGTGCAGAGAAGTGAGGCTGGGACCAATTTGGCCGTGAGGGAAATAAAGACTCCTGACGAGCCATGCTTACTCTGCATCACTGGCCGACCTGCTCACGCTGGCTGCAGAGCAGAGCAGCTGGAGGTGCTAAAGGCCTGATGATAGCATGTTTACCACAGTGTCAGGTGCAACGCCACTTCCCAACCAGCACCTTGAAACTGGCCCTAGCTCAATGAAAAAAAACAACAGGAACTGATGTATTGGCACATACAGTGTACAGTAAGAGCATTTTCTGTTTGGTCATGCTGTTTATTGCAAATGAGGAGAAAAAAAAAAACCAACGTAGTGGCTTGTATGAAAAATGCAAACCTAACAGAGTTTGCATGCACACAGATACATTTTTCATTTTTCAATCAACCCTCTAGACATGAAAGCAGTTGAGAAAAACAGTAGAGAGATGAATTTCTTCTCTCAGGGTTGGGGAGAAGATTATAGAGACTTATTGGAATCAGTACCATACAGAAGAAGAGCGGGAGAAATAATTTCTGACTGCACAGGGGCAGAATTGCATATGTACACAACAAATTACAAATTATATTTCCCTGTCTCATACAGGGAAACAAGCAGTGCACAAAGTTGCACAAAATAAATTAGAATCCAAAGCATTTAAGTGTTTTCAGCTGTCAAATAACACAGTTTAGTAATATGTGAGCTCAAATCTAGCAACGGTTGATTCCCCTGAAGCAAAACTCTACATAAAATGAGACATGACAGAACAAATGTTGCACCTTTTAATAAGGGGTTGCACAAATGCATTTCATTTTCAAATGGATTCTCGGTTAGATGAAACTACACTCGTTCTTGGTTTTCCACAATATTGTGCTGAAATCCTCAGCGATATTAACAAAACACCAACACTGGGAAACGTCCAGCGCGCATTTGTGTGTGTACATGTGTTTATACATGTATGTGTGTGCATGTGTGTACACACACATATACATATGTGTATATCCTTTACCACAGTGATGTCTATCCCAAACATAGAGAGGGAACAGGATAGGCCGGGGCC
>JAJHUR010075221.1:0-13645 GCA_027495735.1 Lutjanus campechanus | reverse complement strand
TTGTATCCCTGCCAGGCGTAAGCTGGGAGGGGATCATGTAATAGCTTCCGTGTGTGTGTGTGTGTACATGAGTACGTGCGCGAGTGAGTGTGTTAGTGTGTGCATGATCACTGCAACCAGAGCTTGTCCACAGCTGATCTTGAATACTTTCACCTGGTGATGGGGTGGCATTGCAGTAGGTGCTTCACCATGTGCTGCTGGACGGAGATCTGCACTCTCTCTGATACCTTCCAAGCTGGCAACTCACACCAACATAATCTAGATGGATAGCACTACAGGCCAGCAGAAAAATGTACATTTTGTTTTTGTGGTGAACTGCACTTTTAAGCTGTAATCATGTATTAATGCATTGCAAACCACACAAAAGTTTCAATTCAATTAACAGGAAAGAATTCCAACTCAGAATTATTCAAAGACCTCCATGTGCCCTCTGTAAGATCAATAGCTTTTAAATGCACACAATAAAACCATCACAGGTCAGAAGTTGCTTTAATTGCGCTGTTTATTTACATCAGTTACAGATGTTACAGAGCTGTTCTTGAATGGGCCTTAGTTAGGTGGTCTTACGTTACATCATACTCGACCCAGCTCCTAACTTGAGAACAATCAGTATAAAGTTCAACCATGGACTGTTTAAGCCCAGTTGCAGCACTTGCAGCTGTCATCGAACACCAGACCGGCAGCACAGTGCTGGGTGTAGGTCTGTCCCTGATTGCACTCATAGAAGTGGTTCTTGTTGGTTGGGTCGGGGTAGAGTCCATTGGCCTTGCCAGCACAGAAACCAGATCCGCCGCTGCTGCTGCCACCGCTGCTGCTGCCACCGCTGCTGCTGCCACCACCGCTGGGCTGGGGCTGGGGCTGAGCGTGGGTTGGGGTGACTGGAGGCAGGGGGTCAGTGCGAGCACTGCAGGCTGAGGAGAGAAATTAAAGAGTTAAAAAAAAATGTAAACAGCCTCAATATGTTAGGATATGTAGTTCATACTTACAAGCTCCAGTTCCCAGTCCGCTCTTAATGGTGCTGATCAGGGGGTATTTTCCCTGGCCACAGAAAGTGCCACTGAAGTCATCAAGATCCAAGCTCCACACCATGGCACCTCCGAAACCGCTCTGCTTCAGCCACTGAATCTGTAGAGCACATTAGAAGCAAAAGAAAGTGTTAAAAAAAACTTAAAATATAATTGTTTGTGACAGGAATTCAGATAATAAAGTACCACTTCATACCTTAATCTGGAAGCTCTTAACATTGTCATATCCAACCCAGGTTCCCTGGTTGAAAGCATATGGCACCTGCTGGGGGGCATCCCAAGCCTGAGTGGCTCCTTGCTTCAGGAAGGTGCAGATCTGATGGGAAGGAGAGATTTAAGGTTAAGGATCTGCACAATGCATGTGCAGGCAGTATATTTCCCTGTCTTATACTGTAGTATATGCAGAAAAAAGAAGCACAAACCTCATAGTAGGCCCAGAAGCCAGCCTGACGGGTGAAAGGTCCTGCAGGTCCGGGTCCACTGGCGGGAGCACCCACAGCAGTGTTAGAGGAAGCCAGACGGAAGGTGTGGCCATAGGTGGGGAAACCAACCAGCAGCTTCTCAGCGGGGGCACCGTTGCTCTTCCAGTAGTTCATGGCGTAGTCCTACACACCAGAGAGAGTACAGACTGGCACGAGTGTCTGCTTTGTAATAACATTTGTATTCATTTACAGCAGGAGCGCTCACTCACCACATTGAAGTAGATCATGGATCCCTGGTCAGCAGGGCCCTTGTACAGTGGGCTGTTCTCTCCAACATTGTGCTCCCAAGAACCGTGGAAGTCGTAGGTCATGACGTGGAAGTAGTCCAGCACACTGGAAAACAAACAGACATGAGGATTAATATTTAGTAATGGTTGTCTTCTGGACAACAAATGTGTCTGCTCGTGTACTTACGCTCCGATCTGGGCAATCTGGTATCCAGACTCGATGGTTCCCTTTCCAGCAGAGACGGCAGCAGTCAGCATCAGACGAGGACGGTTGGTCTTCTTGCCCTCAGCCTCAAAAGCGCTCATCAGCTCCTACAGATGGACAAGAAGACAGAAATGTTTAAAGTTTCTGCATCACTACTTTTTTTTTCAAAAAACAAAAGTTTTGTAGATTAAAACCTTCATTTCAATGGCAGACGCTACTATCATCCGGGTGTCTTTAGCCAACAATGTTATTTTCACCCAGGCACCCAGGATCTTTTCATCAACCTAACCAAGTAGTTTTGTTGCCTGTGACTGAAAATATTAAGAAATGAAAATAACAAGTCTACTAAATCTAAAAGTTAAAAGTCAACAAAGACCCATTTTCTCAGGGTTGGACTTAAACCTCAGTCTCCCAGGAGAGAGTCCTGTGTTTAACCCATTCATCCATCATAACCTCCTCACTACAGAGACTTTGGCAATCTTTGCCTATGACTTTTATCACTGGAGTGCAAATAGACACTCTGTTATTTTTAATGGCATTTGATGACTATAACCAGTTCTATGGGATCTCCACAACAGAAATGTGTGCCTGTGTATGTGTGTCGGTTGCAGTGGTGGTTTGCCTGTTTCCACCCACAAACTGGATTGTCTACAGCCAGAAACCAACCAACCTGGACCAGGACGGTGTAGCGCTCCTTGTCCACAGAGGGAGAGCCACGAGAGCCAGGGTACTCCCAGTCAATATCCAGACCATCAAACTGGTACTGACGCAGGAAACTGATGACGCTGTTGATGAAGGTCTGGCGGTTGGCAGCAGTGGAAACCATAGCAGTGAACCTGGAGACAGGAAGACAGTCAGAGTGCTTCTGTCTGTGCTACAAGTTTGTCTTGGTGAGAGTACTGATGCTCATTTCATTATTATAGCACTCACTTCTGAGTACCAAAGTTCCATCCTCCAATGGCCAGCAGAGTCTTCAGGTTGCTGTTCCTGCAAGAGGTAACAACATCCACTTTAACCTCTGTGTGACTGCAAGCTTGTATGTATTAATGGGTGTTTTCATGTGTGCTGGAGTCACACTATAAGCATATGTGTATACTAACTGGTTCTTCAGGGCCTGGAACTGTCCGTAGAGTTTCTCATCGTCCCACTCGTAGGTCTTGATCATGTTGTTGTCCATTCCAGCAAAGGCATAGATGAGGTGGTCACAGAGACATGGGTCAACGTTGGTGGGGAAATACTTGCCTGCTCCGGGACGGTACTGTCCCCAGTTGGTGAAATAACAGGAGAGGATGTAGGATGATCCTGTAACATATGGAACAATCAGGATTACATTGTGTCTCCCAGTTCAAACAAGTCATGACATATATCAGACCAAAACTGAATAGATAAAAGATATATTTACCTAGCTGCACATGCAGCAGGAGAGCCAATCCTGCAGAGAGAAGAGGACAGAATTAGAGAGATAAGGAGGCAGGACGAGGCAAGTCAATCTACATTATGCACGAGATAAAATAAAGTTAAGATGCGTAACAAAAGTTTCAAAAGTTTCAGTGAGCAAGGAGCTCAGCTTACCAACGCAGATAAGTAGCTTGCCCATGGTGCCTCTGTACAACGAACTGAGGGCCAGCACACTCTTTTATACTCCTGGGTTCCTCATCATATCTGCAATATGTGACAAATATGTTTGATGTAGTTTAACCATTCAGCAAAACGTAAAAGTCAAACTCATCGATTTGTTTGTATAAGACCAGTTTTACATTGCATTGGCAGAAAGCACTGATAACCTTCAAGTGCCTTTTGATAATGATATGATCTGATTAGGTGAGATATTTTCAAGGTTACTGTTGTTGGCCAAAAAGTGCAGCACAATTCAACAGCATTTTAATGAAGCTTTAAATCTACTCGTAAAAGTCGCAGCGTTGCATTTCCAGTATTTATCTGAAATGTGATTAGTTTTCTTGTTGATGAATGTTTCTAATATTTATCCTGTTTTTTATGAAGGTTCTAGAGGTGAATTTCACTGAAACTCAAATACGCCTTAGACAGCAAACCCAGACCATGTTCTGTTTGCGCATGTTGTTCGATACTGATGTTTACTCAGTTGTCCTTACGTTCTCTGTACATGCCTTATCACCGTCTGACATGGTTTAATATCAGTTATTACTGTTGATCTGTCCTGAAATAAACTGTTGTTCGTCATATTACAATGGAAAGCAGCTTTTTGTCTTGTTTGTCCTTGAATGTGGCTCAGCAGTTTGGTGACTGTAATGCAATGTGAATTCTTAAATCAAGTCTCACACTGGCTGTGCCTTTTAAATCTTCATTAACAGACAGTGACTAATAATGTTTTATACTCAAAGCCTCTTTTGTGGCCCATCTGTGAAAGTCTATGTATAGTTTGTTCATTCTACAGGGTACAAGGGGAATTTGTGGCACTTTATTCATCGGTTAGATGAAAAGTTACCTTTTAACATGTTTGTTTATAAGCTGAAGGCAGAAAAAGTGTTTTGTGAATGAAGTTAATAACAATCTATGTGGTATTTCAATAATGATAGGCAAGGGTGGGAACAAACACAAATAGCCATAAATGATCTGCATGCTCTTCCCAGTTTTGAATCCGTGTGGAGGTGAATAAAGTGACACTCAGAGATTGAAAAGCCAATGTAAACATTGAGTGGGACCATCATACTTAAAAAATAATTAACTTACAACTAAACACTAATGAATAAACAAACTCTGAATTAATGCCTATAAAAAGACAACAACTAATAAAAGTAGCGGTGGGAAACAGAGTAATTACAGTTTGATATTTTTCATTAGTTTTTTGTTTTATTTTATTTTGTTTTGCTAAATTTTTCTTTTCAGTTCAGTTTAGTTTCAGTTAGTTTACAGAGTGGGTTTACTCGTTTCAGTTTAGCTTTAAATTTTTTTTGTTTTAGTTTGATTATTGTTTTGTTTTGTTTTTTTTCTATTATAATGTGGGCGGTATTGGAGCAAGATTTAACAATTTCAGAATAGGTATTGCAATACAAATAAAACACTTTGACAGACAGACAGACACAGAGCTGTTGAAAATGCACAATGTCGTGGTGGGGAGTTCACTCAAGCTGATGTGGCGGCTTTTAAATTAGTTGCTCTTCCTGTTTAGAACAGTGCACATCTGTCATGTCTCTTCACTGCAACTCTGCATTGAGAAAGTAGGCAGGCAGATACGGCATGTATAGCTGCATCTTATAGGTGTGGATGAGAATAGTTAGATTAGATTAGTAGAAAATATTTCAGTCTGGACCAAAGTGGTGGACTGGCCGACATTGTCATCCCCAGAGCCACACTGCAGGGATGACAGAAAAAAAAAAAATGCAAGGCATATCATCAGCACTGAGCCAGTATCTAGTTCAGCGTTTCCAATATAATACACAATGAACACTGGCACCACAGCGTGTCCTTGCTTGCACTCTAAATTCAATTTGAGTGTCAACAGCAAGTATTATCCCCATTAAAAACAGCTAAAAACATCCTCACTACTCGCTAAACAGTGTGTGAAAAATATCAGCCTATTGCACAAGAGTTTCAGCATCCTGTGGTTCACCCGACCCATACTGAAGTCTATATATATTGTCATTGTTTTATGTGCATCACTGTTGCATCATTACTCATATGGCAGTGTATTATGGGTCCATTTTTAAAATATTTTTCTTATTTGTTTTTATCAACGTCCCCTCAATCAAGTGGGGAGGACATCTCTGGTTGGATTGCAGTTGTGATATGCGGATACTTGGAAATGTCCCCTCAGAGTTTTACCTTTAATGACGGCAGAAGTGTTTTAAATGCAGCTGGAAGGAAGAAGTAATGTTAATGAATGTCTGGCCAATATTTAAAATAATGATATAATATGATTATATATAGTAGGGATGCAAACAAATCCAAATATGTCATTTGGAAAACCACAAATAATGCAATTGAAACAGATATCTCTTCTGATTTTTCTGGGTATTATTTGTTAAAAAAAAAATATATATATTATTATATTATAATATTAAAATATGTATAATATTCTTGTACTGTGAACTGCAGTAAGATTAACATGTCAAGAAACATGAATGCAGCATCATTGCAACTTAAGACTTTTCCATTCAACTGAAGGATTTTTTTTTTACATCATATTATCAATATTCATTATTATTAATATTCATGCATTGCTTATGAATACTACATTAGAATATACAATATTTGCCCAATTTGATGTGACTTCCTGTATAAACCACACCTATGTCCACCTATGTCTTCTATCTGAATACAGAAACAGAGGCATATAATTTTGTTGGTTTAACAGATACAGATAATGATGTCTCTGTGCACCTCTAATATACAGTATGTGCATGATTGTTTTAAGAGTATATGTCCAGAGTTTTAGATGCACTACCACATCTCACCACCAGATAGAGTCAATGAGCTGTGCACTGTGGAGTCCATTTCAGTACATTTTGTTTTAAGACTGTAAGGAACAAGAGACTATTTATTCTTGGATCAATATAGTCACCCCTCCGGTGATCCCATCTGCTCTTTGAAATGGTCAAAACTTTCAAGTACGCTGCGAGCAAGACCGGTCTTAAACCCTGAAACAACAGATCTTGTTCTTTTCTGCTGTAGAGATGAATTACATTGAACTTACTGAACCGCAAACCAAAGTCTTTCACCATGGCAACCAGGCACAGGGAACCAGCAGATAAACACAGACCTGTTGCCATCTCCCACACACCACACACACACACACAGTCTGTGCTAGTTAATTGAAATATGACACATGGAAGTGATGAATAATCATGACTAATCATAACTTTGTCTTTGTGAAGGCACTGAAATACACCCACTGCTCTTGTGTATAAAACAACATACTACAGAATAACAGTGAAGCTCTGTAATTATAATACATTCATTCCTATTTTCAGGTCTTCCCCAGCGGGGGAGCAGGTGTGATTAAGTTGTACAATTAGCAGTCGCTCTCCACAGTGTGTGTGATTTTCCTGTGAACTTCCTCAGAGATGTAGGAGTGCATATTTTAATGTTCTTTCTTTGTTTTAGTCTGAGAGGATGTTAAAAGGCATTAAACTGTACATACAGTATGATGTACATACACATTTCATCGAAATGTGAATACTGTGCGAAATGTGAGTAGCACTCAGTGTTCAGTTCCCTCCATCTATCTCTGTCCCTCTGCCGCCCCTCCACCCTCCCTCACGTAAAAGGCAGGCTTCTCAACAACCCGTCGCTATTAGATACTGCTGGGCTTGTCACCATGGCAGCAAATTCTCAATCATTTTTCTCTCTCTCTGCTGCCATGTTTCTGTCTATGTGCATATACACACTTGTTCACACACACACACCCACATACACATTTAGCTGTGATGTTGGTGGGTTGTCCTTGAGTCCTTGAGCTTTCCTAGGTCCAGCTGGAGAACAGTCCACCTGTGAACTGAATTCAAATGCTGTGACAGGGAAAGGGATGCTGTGCCACGCATTAACGCACCACATTTCTACATGTTCACATGCAACCAATGGCATTGCGTGCTGGTCTGTGCCAAATCATGCATCATGCAGCAGATGTGTGTGTGTGTGCTAAGATAAAACTTGAAACACACTTCTGATCAGATATCTACTGAAAACAAAGAGTCAGTTTACTTATAAGACCAGTGAAAGTGATTTAGGCTCACTGACAGCTGAAAACACACTCAGATATTTGTCACATGGTGCCTGAGTTTCATCACTGCTGCAACGCTCTTGGAAATAAGAGTTCCAAAATGGTTCTACCCAAAACCACTTGCTTCTGAAATACCCATTTTTAAAGTAGGTGTTCATCAAGACTTAGGGGTCCATTATGAACCTTTTCATTCAAAGAACCCTTTTAGGATGGAGTTCCTCAAGGATTGTTGAAATCCTTTAAGAAATCTTTTAACAAGGGTTCTTTGTAACATAACATAAGAGGGTTCTTGGTAGAACCCCCTGAGTGGGTTCTAGATAAAATCCTTGGAAGACAAAAGGTTCCTCAGTTAAACCCCTGGGTGAGTTCTATGTAAAGCTCATGGAATATAAAAGAGTTCTTGGTGGGTTCTAGATAAAACCCTTGAAATATGAAAGGGTTCTCAGTAGAACCCCCTGAGCGGGTTCGAGATGAAACCCTTGGAATTAAAAAGCGTTCTTGGTAGAACCCTCTGGGAGGGTTATACATAAAGTTCATGGTATATAAAAGGGTTCTTGATGGGTTTTAGATGGAACTTTTGGGTGCTAGATAAAGCTCTTGAAATACAAAAGGATTCTCAGAACCCCCTGCATGCATTCGTGTGACCAAACAAAGGTTCACTGTAGAACCTCTCACAGGGGTTCTGAGTGACCCCTTCACAGATGGTTCTAGGTATAACCTTTATGTTGGGATCTAGCTAGAACTGTTTGAAAGTGGAATCTTTATAAAAGGTTCTACCCCTATGTCCCCTATGGGAACAAGCCATGGTTCTAGTTAGCACCTTTATTTCTAAGAGTGAAGGATAGTTCTACTTCTAGTTCTTAAAATCTGACACACATACACACAGTTATTGCTCCACAGATTTACACTTAACTTAACAAACATTTTGTTCATCCAGCAGAACCATTTAAAAAATCACATTTTAACTCCAGCATCATACATGATACTGTATCCTCAGCCACACTGCAAGAAAAGAACACCAGACGTGACTTGAATTTTCCCGTCTGCCGTCGACGATGTCCCCGGCAGTTGACGTCAGCTCGTGGAAGATGAAATTAACACACGGAGAAAAAAGAAAAGGTGAGACAGAGAGAAAGAATTGAGAGAGTGAGTGAGGGGAGATAAGAGGATAGGCAGAGCTGATTTTCTTTCTCCAATAAAAGTGACAACCCCCCAGTGTTGCTATGGCGACCTCCTCTCTCTCCCTTCCTTTCAGCGAGCTACCACTTATCCTTGCTGCCTTTCAGTCAGCAGGGCATGTGGGTGTGTGTGCTTTTGTGTGTTGGCTCCTGAATGAATCAAGCAAATGAAGGGGAAAGCCATTAGAGAGCCAAGTCAGACACAGACACACACACACACACACACACACACACACACACACACACGGACATGTATACACATACACAATTAAAACACATTAGCCCACAAGCTGCAAAAATGCTTCATACTTTTGAGTTATTTTCTTTTCATTCTCTCTTTCTTTTGCTCATTCGTCTCAGTATATTCTGCAGCAGTTCCTCTCCATCCTGTTTCTCTTTCTTTCACAACCACTCTGCCTGATTTTCAGTCACCACACACCCACTCACATACACACATATCCTCTCTACCACTACTTCCTGTAAATGTGAACTACGATGAAAAGAAAAATGATGAGGATATATACAGTACAGGGAGCTATATGAGTGTCCGGTTTTTCCCCATTAGTAAAAGGTCAGTGATCATAAAAGCAAAAGGGGAATTCTATACCATGACACAGACAAGTGTCACGAGAGCCACATTTACAAGTATGCAATGCCCTTAAAGGGATAGTTTGGATTATTTGAAGTCAGATTGTATACGGTACTTATCTATAGTCAGTGTATTAGCTATAGTAGATGGTGTTTGGCACAACCCTAGTGAGGAGAAGCAGAGATGGGCACCAACACAGAAGCTAAGCAATGTACTGCTGTGGGCGTAGTCAGCAGCAACATGTATTTTAGTTACCTATAGAAAGGCTCAACTAAAATTATATTTACACTACACTTAAATTACATTTAAACATTGTGTGACTCTGGTGAATCTAAAACTTTTTAAAGCAGCAAAATCACACAATAACACAAATGAACTGACAGATCGATGATTCTGCAACGGAAAAAATTACTGATTTCACTTATGGAGGTTGGTTGGTTTGGAGAAAGTGATATTTGGCTGATGATCACGGTTTCAAAAAAGACTGTCTGACAGCAAAATAAAGCTGTGAAACAATTCTAAACATAGTGTACATTTTTTTAGGTGGACCTTTTTGAAGTGCTTAAAATATGTTTTGTTGCTGAACCTGTCCACAGCAGTTCATTGTTTATCTTTCATGTTGGTACTCCTCTCTGCTTCTCCAAACTGGGAGTGTGTCAACCACCATCTACTGTGGGTAATACACTGATTATTGACAAGTACCTCATAAAACCTAAAAATCTACCATTTACTGGTTGGAAAAATACAGTAAATGCAATTCAAGTATTTGATCACAATGCAGACAAAGACAGCTTTACTTTAGTTACACTAGTCCAAACAGTAAAACTACATGAGCATACAAACATGGTCACACAGAGAGATTTTGTATATCACTCTTAGCTCTTGTTTTCGTACTGTGGATGAACTGCTCAAACTGCATGATTCAACATCAGCACTGCTGTATTTTTCATCACTAACCAGAGGGTGTGTTTTTACACACCTGTCTTCACTCTTCACAAGCACAAGCACTTGGTTTAATAAGCTCCCTTAGTGCTAAGATAAAAAATACATGTCCGCATCGTTTGACTCAGTAAAGACTGGATGTCATGTAGAATATATCTGGTGATACAAAGATGTGATATCAGTCTCAGAATCCACTAATGGCCAGACTTATCTTTTTAGATATGGTGGCAAAGACACAAGTGCCCTCAGCATACGGTTTTGTCTCTGCAGGTAGAATATTTTGCATGTGTAACAACTAGTAATATCCTGCATTTGTGTACAACTTTAGGAGTGGTGCTCTGTAATACAGATGAGAAGGGCTAACAAAAGAGGGTTTGCTTTGTCGAGTCACATTAGTAAATGTGTTTAATTTTGATTCAAGGATTCTTTCAAGAAACATTTCTGTCTGGCTCACAGGATGAGCCAATATGTGATTGCCAGAGAGCTTTTTTAATGTTGTGAAGTAGTCTATTTTAACCATAAATCATATTTGTTTTTTTCCCCCAGAAACCTAACAAAGTAGTTTTTATGCCTAAACCTAACCAAGCTGTCAACTATGTGTAAAAAAAAAAAAAAAAAAAGTTTAGTTAGTTTCACATTGGACACAAAGACCATTGTCCTAGATGAAAATTCTGTTTTTGATGCATTCATATCCCACAACCACCTCGTTTAACTTCTTCAAAGTGCCAGCCATCACTCACAGCCAATCAGAGCACAGTATTAGTAGCCAGTCACAGCACATTAGGGTGGATTGTGACAAAAAAAAACATAGCTCACCTCCCCATATAGGCAAATGTTCCACCAAAACAAGCCCCCCTGCACTAGAATGATAGTGGGTTCAGCCAGACCTTTCTCCACCTCTAAAAGGACATGTGTGAGACTACAAACATCCTGACACACATGGACAGACACAATTTATGTAGCAAGAGAGAAAGCAAAACTTATGGTTAAGTACCCTTGAAACTTGTATGTGACCCATACACATGAACGTAAACCTCAGGTCTGTTTTGTCTTTCCACTGTAGACAGAACTCTTAAATGTAGGCAGGGTTGTTATCGGTTGTTAACCCCTTTCGCATTTCCAGCACATGGGAGACAACTAAAGACTTTCTTAGTCTTGAGAAGTTGCAGCATTTATTAACTGACACACTGTAACTATATGCTGTACTGCCAGATTGACAGCTTACTGCTAACCTTTTCCTCTTCTCCCCTTATATTAACTGTCACTTTTCTCTCTCTCTCATTCGCCCAACTACACGCTTGCTACACACACACATTTTGTGCTCTTTCTTCTCAGTATGGGATTGTTTATTCCATTTAGGAGACAAGCTTTGTTTGAGAAAAGGCTGCAAGCAGCAAGACAAAAGACTGCTGGAGAGGAGTTTTGGAATCTGCATCAGAGCGCAGATGACAATACAGCTCTGGTTGCTCTGATTCTCTCTGACCTGTATCAACTCAGCTTGCTTGGAACTTCAACAGAGAGGTAACAAAAAAACAGGACAGAATGGAGTGGTTCCATTGGCACCACCATCTACAACTTTTGCCAGTGGAAATGCAAAATTAACCATTCTAACCTTTAACAAGCAGGACTGAACTGGGCACCGTTTCAGGAAGCAGGTTTAGTGAAAATTCTGAGTTTGTTAAACTGAGATGAGAGAGAAAGAGGTTTTCTGTTTCAGACAGAGAGATAATTTAAACTCCGGGTCAGTTACTGCAGAAAATGACTCTGTGAACCTAACCTGCTCACTGGCAGCTTTTCTTCTTCTTCAAAAAAAAAAAAAACTCTTGTAGAGCCTGAAGGAGCTCTCTGACGCACCGCTTCATTTCCTCATTCAGACAGTCACCTTAATGCACTTTGAAATATCAAAGCATGTATCAGAATGCATTAGTTTGCAGAAGTTTACTCTTGACAATCATCAAAATCCTGTTACTTTGTCTTTAGTTTGGTGCTGAGCAAGTAAGATACAGTGGGTTTTTAGAAATGTTTTTGCTGGACTTGCTTTGGAGGTTGAAACAATGACGATGAGAATGGCAAGTCTGAGTTATGTCTTGAGTCAGAGAACCAAAACAAGAGTTAGGTGATAATTCCCTGTGGATTGATTGACATGAGTGACACTTTTCATATTTCATGTTGTTGCTTGATCCCTTGTTAATATAAAAATTTTGAAAAAAATTTTAAAATTACATTTGGTAATAATCAATCAGAAACCAAACTCGAGTTGAAAGCTCAGCACATCAAAACAGATCCAATTCCTGATTCTGTGTCAGGTCCTGTCAGGTAACCAGTAACCAGCTGAATTGAGGCCAGTGATAAATTTATTATAGCCATGGTGTGCTGCATACATCACCAGATCTCTCGGCACTAATTTGACAACCTGCTTTAAGTTTTTAAAATTTACTCTCAACACTCACATATGCACCACTGCTTTAACTGCTGGTGCTATTTGTACAAACTTCAGCCTCCACCTGCCTTACACCATTTGTATGACATACAGAGTGTCTTTTACTTCCAAATTAATTCTCATGGGAGGTTACTAACAGTGCTGCATCCATGCTATTTATCATGTAACTGCGGTATCGCTGCAGTCTGGAGCAATCCACGGAGTAGAATTATACCTCCATTCCAGGACAGTCAGCGCCTTCATCATTTTCATAATGACATAAGTTATTCCTCACAGAGTCATGGTGATGTTATTGAAAATATATGCATGCTGCAGTAAGTCTGAGTGCCTCTCAACGTCTGCACACATATTGGACTAAATTACTGTTCTTTCATACATAAATTACCACCAGTAGCCACCACCTGTCAGTTTGGCATACATGAGCTGTTAGAGCTGTTAGAATATAAAAACTTCAGAATCAGAAAACTCTAAGACTTTGGGAATCAGAGAAATTGAATAAAGAGTACCCATAGTAAAACACTTCTTTTTGGTTATTGTCTCCCCTTTGTGTCTACTGTTGCTTGCCAGTATGTACAGAAGGTCTTAATTAGTTGATCAGTTTTGTCTCTTGGCTACTTTCTATATTTCATTGTTATAAGGAAAGATTGAGCCTTAAGAAAGATGAGTGTTTGCCCTGAGCTATGTTAAGTATTCTCTTATACACTGCTAGATGGTCTGACCCTTTTCCTCACAGAATTTTAACAGTCCCTTAAAAGTGAAATAACATGAGACTATGGCTGAATTTATGGTGACTGAAATAATAAATAACATAAATGTGTGAATTGTTACGTACATAACCATTGTCTTTTTTTTTTTTTTT
>JAJHUR010075219.1:0-20622 GCA_027495735.1 Lutjanus campechanus | reverse complement strand
CAGCTTGGGCCACACTGCTTGTCTGAGCAGTGTGGCTCACACATGTCAGGTGACAAGTACAGTTCTCAGCAAAAATTGATGTTGAATTCATACCAGCAATATGACACCTTTCATGACAGATTCAGGTCCCTATTGTATGCTGCTCTAAATCGCATTTTGATTCTTTGAAGTCCAAATCCATCTTTGCTGTCTTTCACCAGGGGTGAAGAGGTATCCTGCCCTGTCCAGCTCCTAGCAGTGTACAGCAGGACACAGCTACCAGCTCTGCACAAGAGTCTTGATTAATTTATGGGTGTGTTTTAGGTCGAACATGGAAAAAACAACCTGAAAGTCAGCTTCATAAGCTTCTAGAAGCAGGTGCACCCAGAGGGCAAATGCTGGCAGCATGACAGCGGATTTACAAGGTGGAAGCAAGCAATTTCAGGGGAAGAGACAGATCTCCTGGTTTGAGATTAAATAATTCTTCATATATATTGATATATATATAATTATTGTCATCATCATTATGAGTCTGGGTTTGGCCAGTATTTGCCTGACTGCATTGTGCCAAGTGTAAAGTTTGGTGGAGGGGGGATTATGGTGTGGGGTTGACTGACCACATAAAACCGGAGACATGATTGTTTTGATTAGATACAGCACAGTACAGTACAGTAGTATTATGTTTGTATGTACCAACATGCCAGAACAAATTCCTTACAAGCGAAAACGTACTTGGCAATAAAATGTGTCTGATTCTGATTCTGATATTGCACCCCTCCTCTGAAGGCTCAAAGGAATAAATATTCCATGGGTGATTCATCAGGAAAATTGGGAAAGGAACGAAAGAGAACGGAAGAACGAAGTGAAATTGTGGCATATTAAATTCATTTTCCAACCCAAACCATGTTTTTTTTCCAAAACCTAACGAAGTAGTTTTATTGAGAGAATACCAAATGCCAAATTCTCAACTTTCATCTCTTATGAGTCCTCCAAGTTTATTTTAGTGCAACCCTACATGACAATAAAGTTTGGAACTACTACACTGAGTACCTTGTTGCAAGGGTCCCTTGACCATGATATGCAAATGAGCCCAGAATAATAACTCTGATCTGAATATACCGCTCAGTGGAACAGGCGGGCTCCCATCAGTACAGATGCACAAACCAGACGGGCACAGTGTGAAACACACAGCACTAAAACTAACTGAAAATTTCTCTCTCTACAGAGAATCAGAAACTATTAATATTCTTGATTTGAGGCATGTTATTGCAAATGTTGCCTCACTATTAATGATCATTTATGCATGGAACATAATCGTTTTGTCAACAGGTCTGATGATGTTTTTGAGGACAAAAGTGTTTGTCTTGACGCACCAAATCTACCTTTCACAACAGCAATCTCCAGAATGCATCTGTTGTATTTATTTGTTGTCTCTTTATCAGTTCTTATAATATGTGGAAACCTGCTTGTAATAACCTCCATCATTTACTTCAAACAGCTCCACACTCCTACAAACTTCCTCATCCTCTCTCTTGCTGTATCTGACCTTCTTCTTGGGGTTTTTCTTTTATTGCATGTCGTGATACAAGATACGGCAAACTCCTGTTCGATACTAGATGATTTTGATATGTATCTGAGCTCATCCTCTGTTTGGAACTTGTGCTTTATTTCTATTGACAGATATTTTGCTGTGTGTCAGCCTCTGGAGTACAGAACTAAAATAAACATCCGTGTTGTTGTGATCATGATTCTGGTGAGCTGGATTTTATCTGCTCTTAGCCTCTCAATTATACTTTTACAACATATTTTTTCTTTTTATCTCCCAGCTGTCATAATGTGTGTCATCTATCTAAAGATTTTGACAGTGGCACAGAGACAGGCACGCAGCATCCAGAACACAACCTGTCAGAGCACAAAGTCTGAAAGTAAGATAGAGAGAAAGGCCACAAAAACTCTGGCTATTGTGATGGGAATGTTTCTGATCTGTTGGACTCCTTTCTTTCTTTGTTGGACCATTGACCCTTGGATTAATTATGCAGTACCATTTACCTTGTATTATGCATGTATGTGGTTTGGATGGTTAAATTCAATGCTGAATCCATTCATCTATGGTTTCTTTTACAGCTGGTTTCGATCAGCTTTCAGAATGATCATTACTGGGAAAATATTTCAAGGTGATTTTACTCATTCTAAGCTCTCTTGACTCATTACTTGCTGGTAATCATCACTAGTTTGGCTCTGAAGATTTACATCTCTTTCTACTACAGGTCATATAAAAGTTGCCACCGTACTATGCATAAAATATCTGTATGTACAACTCAGTACATGAGGAGCACATAGTAAACAGTACATACAATGATCTCAATGTTAGTGTCTGTAAATAATCACAGGATCCACATATCTCATTGTTTTCCTCATTTCTTACTGTATGTATTCAGTCATAGATGCTGCATAATGAATGCAGGAGTACAGCTCTGAAGTTCTCTGTGAATAAAACTTCAGGAGATAATGTTGAAATGATCTTTCTCTTAACTACAAAGTTCTTTATTTGTAATCTAAATCAGTTGGCAAAAAATTGCACATTGTCCACAATCACAATTCCCGTCACAAAAGTAGCTCAAGTAAAGAATGCTGGATTACTTTTGTCTCTGTACAGATAACAAATTTATGGATGTACACTGTAGCATCATAACCAGTAGAGATACATTTTTATGCAACTTATTATATGTCTCTGCTTTACACATAGGAAGATGCTGTGAATTCAAGACTAAGCAGAGAAAATGTCCACTTTTGCAGTTCATGATGATCAGATCTGTTTATATTGTTCACACTTCAGTCTGTGTCTTAACAGTATTGAGTTAGAATTGGTGGACACTTGACTTGCCTTTGAGAGTTAGTATTTATATTTACAAAACAGTACAAGCACAGGTTTTTAACAAATTTATCCCAACTAAAATGCAGTTGCAGTTTTTAAATACAGTAAAGCATCTGATTTATCTATCAATCCTTGCACAGAGTTTATTGTTTTGATAAGTATTGTTAATAATTCAATTAATTTGAAAATGACGAATTCCCACAAAAGATGAGTTGGGCTGTTTAATGTTTATTCATTTTTTCTGAAAAGTAATGTTTTTAGTAATGTTTATTCATTAACTGGCCCCTGGCCCCCTGTCATTTTGCAAAAGTGGCCACTGGGCAAAGCAAGTTGAGTAACTCTGTTGTTGGGGTTCCTGGGACAAAAATGAGCTTTCCGCTCATAGTGACCCCACACATTAACCTGTTCACTGTACATCATTTGCGTCTTATTTCACAATTAGTTATGTGGCAACTTTTTCATGTACAAACTGATTTAGACTGCTCTGACATGTAAGCACAAGATGAACTGAAATAATAAGGGCCCCTCTTCAAGATGGTGAAACAAGTGCATCTAGTCGGGGTGAAGTCAAGAGCAATTTAATACTCAGACAAAATATCTGTCTTTGTCTCTTATTTCAAATGATTATTTATTGCTTGGAAACAAGAACCTCCATGTACGTCTGGGGAAGAAGCACATGAGACTGAAGAGAAATTAGTTACACGTTCAAGTTTATACTTGAACATTTGAATATAATTCTTTGTTACAAACAGTTGCATGTTTAGCAGCAAGGTCAGATCACAGCAATAACCGGTCTCCAATCTCTCTGGGGTTCTCATAACATAACTGTCTTCTACTATCTGTACTTGATATTTTTACACAGACACACTGGGAGGTATCTAAATCTCACAGACACACAGGTTTTTATTTGTACACAATATCATTGCAGTTTCTGAACAGTCATCTTCTAGGTCATACTTCATCATGTATATACTGTATTCACATGCACATCAGTGTTTTAAGAGGGGTATACCGTATTATGCAACAAAATGTCAATTTATCAAAACAATTAAATTATATATACATTTTCACAGAATAGGAATTTCTGGCACAACTTGACCTTGCAATGGACATGGCAAAGGTGAAACGTCATCTTAAGAAGTCAAAATTCATTTTGTTTGTTTGTTTGTTCAGAGTGAGTTAAACTGTTCTGTTGAGTACACAACTGCCATATGCACAGAACTACACTTAACTACTACTCCTACTACTGCAACTGAAACTAAGTAGTTTTTGTTCCTAAAGAGAACCAAAGTCACAGTTTCAAAGCATTAATCACGTCAAAAGTCCATTTCACAACGTTAATCACATGTTAGCAAAGGCTCTCTGACTATGGTTGATACAGCCTCTAAAGGGTACCTTGTGTTTCCTATCAGACACCAAGGGCCAGTGACAAAATCATCAGTGCGATGAGTTGGGATGAGAACATGTGCACTCTTGTGATTCAATTGATGCAAACATTACAAGATATAATCATATCAGCAGGTATAATCAACCACCCAAAACAAACAAAACTTTATGATTATCAGGCAACTTACCAATGATACCTCATACTGCTCTACTAATAAATGACAAAAACTATAAATTGACATAAACTTCCAAATAGCAAATTTTCAGTCAATCAAAATCTGGTAAAATATTTGGTACAAAACACAGCTGAAAATAAGTACCTTCCCCTATTCTTCACAGAAAAGACCGGGCCAGTTGGAACAGAGTGTGCTGATGACCCTATGAAGTGTTAATGGGTAATATAAAGTAAAGTAAATTAAGTAAATTTAAGTTGTTTGTTGTTTGTATATAACTTGCTTTTCAGCCACATCACTTGGTTTCAGTCTTTGATATGCTCAAAGTTGAGCTTTAAGAATGGTAAAAAGAATTATGATGTCTATGATTCAGTTAATCAGAAACAGGGGTCTCCAAAAGCTGAGACATAACCATAGAATTTCCTTCTGCTTCATTTGTTGCATTCAGTTCAGATTTCTATCACTTTATTCTGATGGCGTGTGTTGTAACTCCGACCCTTGGGTAAAATAATTGAGTATTACCATTCAAAGGAGATTTAGGAGAAGATTAGGAACAAATTAAGAACAGCTTTCAATTCAATTCGGGTATGCCTGGGACAGAAATTTTGGGCTAATTTGACATTAATTAAAAGGAAAGGGAAAGGAAGCTTTAATTACACACTTTCAAGGATTGCTGGCTTGCCTCTGTGTCCCTGTGATGTCGGGAGCTCTGTTGTCAATGGTTGAGTCTCCCAAGGTAAATTGGTCCCAGAAGTGGGGCCACACTAAGAGTGATTAACATTCTCCATTTCAATCAAGTAAAAATGAGCTGCAGCACCTTGCCCAGAACAGTGAAGGAGTCAAATCTTTGGGGGAAGCTCAGCAGTGAGCATCTAATGGCCAGACCTTGACCCATGGGGCCTGGTCAAGGAATGCCTGAATGAACGACATGGCAAAAGCAGGGACCTAAGGCATGCTGACCCTTTCCATCACAGACTGTTTCTTCAGATGTGGAACAACACCAATCTGATGGGGAAGTAAACAAAGCTATTGTGGAATCTGGACCAGTCCCAGCTAGATATAACTGGGCTCAGGACACCTGTGGCCAATGACCGATTACTGCTGACCCTGGCTGGGTAAATTGTTTATCACTGGAAAGAACTATGGGCTGGTACAGTCCCAGGTGTGGATGAGATTTACTCATAAGCATACGAATAAGCATAAGCATGCATAAGGCTCTGGACATTTTGGGCTGCCTTGGCTGATATGTCTTTTCACTGTTGCTGGGTTGGGGAGAGTGCTGGCAAAATGGTTCACCAAGATTGGCAGAATGGTTGACCAAGATTGTGGTTTCCCATCATTAAAAGGGGTATTGAAGGGTGTGCTTCACTCCTCAGATTCTCTGGGAAAGCTTATGCCAGGGTGCTGGAAAGGCTTTAACTGATTGTCAAACCTCAGAGGACCAATGCTGATTCTTCTTAGTCTTGGAACATTGGTGTGGCTGTTTACCCTTGCAGGCGTCATGGGAGTTTGGCCATCCAGTCTACATGTGTCTTGTGTGCATGTAAAAGACTTTGGACCGGCTTACCGGAGTCAATCGAGGGTCCCCGACCAACAGCCTTCTTTTCAGACTTGCTCGTTGAGGTGCTCGGCAGACAAACTTTACAATCCCCTCCCGAATTAGACCGAGCACACAGAGCACTCATCGCCAAGCCACCCCCAGGAGGGAGGCCGCGGGCTGTTATTATCCGCTTCCACCGCTACCAAGTGAGGGAACTGGTCATCCATGAGGCCCGCAAACAACGTGGTAAGCTGCATTATCAGGAGAAGCCGATCCAGATCTTCGAGGATTACACCCCGGAGGTCTTCGAGCAGCGCACAAGGTATCGGGAAGTCATGTCAAGATTATACAACCTCGGCCTGAAACCAGTCCTGCTGTTTCCAGCTAGGCTAATGATCACGCTAAAAGACGGGTCTCGGAAGGCACTCTCCTCTTCCGAGGAAGCCAGCGACTTCGCGGGAGCCTACGAACGGGAGTTGGCGGCCCAATTCGATGCGCCAGGATCCGAAGCTTGAGGTTTATCGTCTATGGTAACGTACATCACTCGGTGTCACCTATCGCCTTAAACCCACATGAATCCTTATGGATGAAGCCCTAGTACAGTAAACTTGAACATTCAACTATATTTTGCTATGGGCAATCTGTCAACAAGAAAGGTGACCTGGCAGCTGGTTGCTATGGACTAATTTTGCTGACGTCTTTTGACATTATGTTTGTTTACATGGTTATCGTTAAGATAAAGTTCTGTCTCTAGGAGATACTGTTTCACTGTTACTTGGTCAATACTGTTCATTCACATGTTATACTTATGAAGCAACGCTTGCTGCTGGTTCAAACTAGTCTGAGGTAATATGCTAAAACCAAAAGAAACGTTTTCCTTCTTCATAAGGTTAAAAAACCCTTAGAGGGCTTTTTTTTCCTACTCCCCCATCTCTATTCGTTTTATTTATTTGTTTATTTATTTATTTTTCCTTTTCTAATACTACAGTTATTACATTTATTACTATGTGATTTTTTTTTCTCTTTCTTTTTTGTTAGCATTACTTTTATGAGGGTCTTCATAGACTATTACCACTAACACCCTACATGTGAATATTACCCCACTACTATCACATTATCACTGCTATATGTACCTTTTTTTTAAATTATATATTACAGTTTAATTTCATTAGGATTGCCCACAAGGGATGTTCTATACTTGAATAGACTACCTCCATGTTAGAATATGATATTGTTCTCGGCTAGCACTAATAATGGGGTTATAGATATACATGGGAATCGAGACTTTGTGAAAACGTGGAAGGCTAGATTAAGGTAGGATAGTGGGTGCCAATGTACTTGGCAAAGAGATGCTGTAATGGTGTTAGGGGTTTTAAGGGTATTGGAGGGAGGGATGGAGGGAAAGGGGTCGGGATGGGCTGGGAAGGGCAGATGAGAGTAGGTAAGACATCTTCTCCACTTACTTACTACTACAACTTGGTTTTCGGTTTTGCCAATTAAATTTTCTTTATTTATTATGTTTCATCTACTTGTTATCATTTTCCCTATCTGTTTTGCTGGGCTGCTTACACTGCATTACTGACTTGTGACATCTTGCACCAAATACCACACTATGGCTAGTATAGCGAGCACGCAGGCGGGTGGTGGACAGGCAGTAAGGATTGTCTCATTAAATGTTGGTGGCTTGAATGCCCCAGTGAAGCGTGCAAAAATCTTCTCACACATTCAGAACCTAAAGGCAGATATAATGCTCCTCCAAGAGACACATTTACTTAACGCCGATCAGCAGAGACTTTGTAGACCCTGGATAGGACAGATTTTTCATTCGAAATTTAATTTGAAAACAAGGGGCACAGCTATTCTTATCAGGAAAGATGTACATTTTACCCCTGGTGATGTATTTGCAGACACAAATGGCCGCTATGTTATTGTCTCTGGCACACTATACCAGAAACCTGTTATTCTTGTATCTGTATATGCCCCCAATTGGGACGATCATATTTTTATGAAAATTTTTTTGTCTTCTCTTCCAAATTTAAACTCTCATGCTTTAATAATGGGAGGTGATATGAACTGTGTCATTGACCCCCTGTTGGATAGGTCTAGCTCTAGAGTTACAACACCCTCCAAAATGGCTCGGACTCTCTCTGCCTTCTTAGAACAGTACGGATATATTGATCCATGGAGGTTCATGAATCCCGCTGCAAAACAGTACTCTTTTTTTTTCACATGTACATCGGACTTATTCGCGTATCGATTATTTTTTCATTGATAAAACCTTTATTTCTTCAATAGTCTCCACACACTATTCGGCAATATCTGTGTCAGATCATTCTTCTGTAACCCTCGATCTTCGATTTGAGTTAAAACCTAGGGATTTTAAGCTCTGGTGCCTTGATCCACTCTTACTGTCAGATTCCAACTTCTGCACATATGTCTCAGAAGCCACTGACTTTTTTCAGGAGACCAATAAAACCGAAGACACATCCCCTACTCTATTATGGGAAACCTTAAAAGCATTTGTTAGAGGCAAAATTATTTCATACACAGCCCACGCTAATAAACGCCGTAGAGCACGGCAAAAGGAACTAGAGGACACTATCGCCAGCATAGACGGTCGCCATTCAGTTAACCCTTCCCCTGATCTGTATAAGGAACGGCTCAAACTCCAAATGGAGCTTGACCTTTTGTCAACAAGAGAGGCTGAACAACTATTGTTACGTTCTCGAGGTGCTCTGTACGAGTCTGGAGACAAAGCTGGCCGCCTCCTGGCCCAACAGTTGAAAGCAAGGACTGCTTCAAACCAGATCACTCAAATTCGTAATAGTGCAGGAACAATTACCTCTGATCCTGGTGAGATCAACGATGTGTTTAGAGACTTTTATTCGCAACTCTACACATCAGAGTGTCCCAATGATGGGACTCGACTGTCCCAATTTTTTACACAGCTTGATATACCTAAGATCTCAGCAAATGAACAACAAATACTAGACAGCCCTTTAAAACTTTCTGAAATAACTGAAGCAATTCAGTTGATGCACAATGGGAAATCCCCAGGACCTGATGGATTCCCAGTGGAATTTTATAAGAAATTTTCAGGAAAATTGGCTCCACTGCTGTTAGAGATGTTTCAGCACTCTTACCAGAAGGGGTCTCTACCACACACACTCACACAGGCCTCTATTTTCTTAATCCTGAAGAAGGACAGAGACCCCTCCAGTTGTTCTTCTTTCCGTCCAATATCACTCCTACCAGTCGATGTTAAAATACTTACGAAGGCCTGTGCCCGTAGATTGGAATCTGTCTTACCCTCAATAATATCTGAGGACCAGACAGGTTTTATTAGACAGCGGCACTCGTTCGCTAACATTCAGAGGCTTCTCGGCATCATCCATACTCCATCTTCTCCATCTGACTCAGAAGTGGTTGTATCTCTTGATGCCGAGAAAGCCTTTGATAGAGTGGAGTGGGCCTATTTGTTCTCCACTCTGCAGTGCTTTGGCTTCGAGCATAGTTTCATTTCCTGGGTTCGATTGCTTTATACTTCTCCTCAAGCATCAGTGTGTACGAATACCCACCGTTCTAGACCTTTCCCTCTCTCTTGTGGAACACGCCAGGGGTGTCCGCTTTCCCCACTCTTATTCGCGATCGCCATTGAGCCACTTTCAATAGCACTTAAAACAGAAAAAAGATTCTTAGGTATTCAGCGGTGGGGAACGGAACACAAAGTTTCATTGTACGCAGATGACCTACTTCTATATGTGCGTAATCCAGTGTCTAGTATTCCTTATATTTTGTCAATTTTGAATTCTTTTGGGACCTTCTCTGGGTATAAATTGAACATCCAAAAAAGTGAGTGCTTCCCTGTTAACCAAATGGCCTTAGTAATGTCACCGTCGTTAATTCCATTCCAGTTTTCGAAATCAGGGTTCAAGTACTTAGGTGTCGTTATTACACGTTCTATTCGTTCCTTGCGAGAACAAAACTTTGCAGCTCTGACAACAAAAATTAAATCAGACTTAGAAAGATGGAGCCATCTACCCCTCTCTCTGGCAGGGAGAGTGCAAACAATCAAGATGAATGTATTACCTAGGTATTTATACACTTTCCAATGTATTCCTATCTTCTTGCCCAGAGCTTTTTTTTAAACCTATTGACTCCATCATCTCCACATTCATATGGGCTGGTAAAAACCCTAGAACCTGTAGAGCTTCTTTGCAGCGATCTAGGTCATCAGGCGGACTGGGTTTACCCAACCTCTTATGTTACTATTGGGCTGCAAACATGCACAAGTTGCTGCTGTGGTTCACCTCCCCGCAGAGCATTTGGTGCCAACTTGAGGCTGCATCATGTACTTCTTCCTCACCCCAGGCTCTGGCATGTAGTACCTTACCCATCTGTCTCTCACAATATACAACTAACCCCTTCACTATTGCCACCTTATGCAATAATCACCTGTTTTTGCCAGCTAGAATTGACCCAAGGTTTGTGTCCCTAGCTAAAAAAGGATTGGATCGCTTGGAGAATTTATATGTAGACGGATCTTTTGCTAGTTTTGATCAGTTACGTGCCACTTTCGAGCTAACAAACTCAGACTTTTTTAGGTACTTTCAGTTACGGGACTTCGCGAGGACCCATTCTTCAGTATTCCCTCAAATCCCGCCCACTAGTGGCACAGACCATGTACTTCTTGCTGACAGATTAAGTAGGGGCCATGTCTCTTATTTCTACAACCTTGTTTTGCCGACAAGTGAATCATTTGGTGGGAAGGTAAGAGCAGGCTGGGAGGGTGAGCTACAGATCAGCCTTTCCCACCGCTTCTGGGAGAAAGCTTTGGAAGCTGTAAATTCATCCTCCTCTTGTGCTCGGCTTAGTCTTATTCAGTTTAAGGTGCTTAATAGAGCCCACTTTAGCAAAGTCAAGCTTTCCAGGCTTTTCCCAGATACAGTAGAGGATAAATGTGATCGATGTTCACTCTCCCCGTGTGATTTGACACACATGTTCTGGCTGTGCCCCAAATTAGCTAGGTTCTGGGAGTCATTCTTTAAAACAATCTCTGAAATACTACAGATCCAAATTCCACCATCTCCCCACATAGCTATCTTTGGGAGACCAGAGGAAAGTAACATTACCACAAGCACTCAAATTAATGTAATCGCCTTCACCTCCCTACTGGCATGCAGGAGAATTCTTCTGTTGTGGAAATCTCCACTAACCCCCCCCCCCATCTTTTAAATCTTGGATACAGGATGTTATGTCTTTCTTTAAATTGGAAAAAATCTAATTTTTCTTGAGAGGCACATCTGACAAATTTTATTCTCATTGGCAACCATTGATCGGTTACTTTGAACGACTGTCTGCTGCTGAGATCTCATGATAATGACGTGTCCTGGTGCCAGTGGTTGTGTGTGGGTGCCTTGCTGCCTGTTCGCCGCCCAGCCCTTCTTCTGTGGATACATATATAGTTGTGGGTGCTGTGTATTCTTGCAGTGCTCCAGTAGCCCTGGCATCCATCAGTAACTTTGTATTATTATTTTTTATTTTTATTTCTATTTTGTTTGTTTTTTCTGTTTGTTTGTTTATGTTAGTTTTGTTTTCTGTCCTCGTTCCTTCTTGTTTTGTTTTGTTCCACACGTTTACCTTTGCTCACCTTTATCACTATCTTTACTGTAAACCATATTCTCGGATCTTGTCTCGGGGAAGACAATGGAAGAAAAACTGAAAATGCCTTGTGTACAATCTCCCTGCTCTGTACAACATTATGTTGCATTTTCTTCAATAAATTGTCGTTTAAGAAAAAAAAAAAAAAGACTTTGGACCAAGTCCCCTGGTGATTCATGAGGTACAACAGGAGTATGGTGTACATGGGCTGATGCTACAGGCCATACTGTCCTTAAATGCACTGTAACCTAAGTGAGGTCCTTGTCTAAGGATATTGTGTCTGCATTCTGAGCAAAAAGTCTGACTTTTTCAGTGGGTTTTAAACTATACCAGAATTGTCCCTTGTCACATCATCAACTGTAATGCTGGAGTTGCACTGGACTGTTGTGGTCAACAAGGAGCTGAGCCAGAAGGCAAAGCCTCTAATTCACCAGTATATCTACTTTCCAACCATTTCATGGCCATGAGCTTTGAGTCGTGTCTGGAAGAATTAGATTCTGTGTGTTCAGTGGGTTGGCAGGGCTTACCCTTAGATATATATAGGTTATGTAGTTCAGACATCTGGGGGGGGGGCTTGGATTTCAGCGGCTGCTCCTTTGTGATCAAAGTAGCTGATTAAAGGTTTTTCAAGCTCATGCAACTGATGAGCTATACCACAGTATAGTCACCAATCTGACTTGGAAATGCCTGCGAGCATCCAGCTGATAGACAGCCAGTGGATTGATTGACAGCCAGCTTCCCAACCAGTCCTGAGCCATCTGTAGCATTCGTGTCCTAAGTCAGCTAGCCACTGGCCTGCTAGCCTCCAGCCTGTCCCTGTTCCCAAGTTTACTAACTTCCAGCCTGATTCCCTATTCTGGGGAACACAGCTACAGCTAAGACAGGTCCCACAAAAAAGAGCTCCCTTATCCATATCCTTTCCTTACTGCTAGACCCTGCTCTAGGCAGCCACCAGAATGTTAGCCTTTACCTGGTCGACTAACACAAGACCAGTCCATTCCCAACCTGATCCTTTCCTAGAGCTATCCTCTTGGTGGCCTTCTAGACGGAAGCATGGCATGGTATATATGCCTCTCCAGTGCACACACACTGCCAGATTGTTCTTCGCCCACATGCAGGACTTTGCAGCATTCCTTACCTGCCTGATTTCCCGTTGCCAACCTTGCCTGTCTCTGACCAGCCTGCCTCGTCTGCCTCCCAGAGAACACACCAGCCTTCATGCCATGACCACAAGTTCTGCCTCAGTGTCTCTGGTTTCTGTCTGCCCATGGCTGTGTGGTGTTTCCTTGTGACAACGCTTCAGCTTGAGTGTTTCCATCAGCTCATCTGCTGCCTGCTGCTGCTCAGTGACTGCTTGGGAGAAACCACACACAGCAAATGACTTGGCCACGCCCTCTAAACACTGCCAGTACCGCCACGTTTCACCAACTTGCACGAAAATCGGTACACACATAGATCATGCCTGGACACACACAAAAGTCTGGGGGACTCTATAGCCTAAACCTAACAGTAAGTCAGCCATTTTGAATTTTGTGGTCATTTTGGGCGTTTTCTACCTGTTGTATTTTAATGAACTCCTCCTACAGGATTTATCATGATGACTTCAAAATCACTGGCTACCATCTACACTGCTTTGTGATCAAAAGTTATTAAAAGATTGCGCTTGAAGGCGATCGTTGAAGGCCGTATCGGCTTTTTGGCGGCGAAATTTGAAGTTTGGCGCCACGAAACATGAAATTGCTATAACTTTGGACTACATTGTCCATTCTTCACCAAACTTCACATGATTCATAATAGTCCCACCCTGAAAACAGCTACATGACAAAATTCCGTGCTTGTCATAGCACCCCCTGCTGGTAACAGGAAATTACATGTTTTACACTTTGAAGTGCTGCTCCCAGCACACTGACCATATCCAACTCAAATCTGGTCTGAAAGGCCTTAAGACCTTGGCAATGCTATATCATGACAATTGTGATGCATCATCAAACAGCGTTGCCCTGACAGCATGGCGAAGGTCAACGTTTCACAAAACACAGGAAGTGACCCTAGCTTCAGTGTACTTGATCGAATCTGTCTGAAATTTCACATGCTTGTTCATGGTCCGGGTCCGAACATGTGATATGAGTTTCGTCAATGGGCCTGGCCAAATGGCTTGGCCACGCCCTCTAAACACCACCATTACTGCCACGTTTCACCCACATGCACGAAAATCGGTACACACATAGATCATGCCCGAACGCACAACAACTGATAGCCTAAACACAACAGGAAGTCAGCTATTTTGAATTTTGTGGTCATTTTTGGAGTTTTTCACATGTTGAATTTTGACAAACACCTTCTACAGGATTCATCAAATTGGCTTCAAAATTGGTGTGTACCATCTAGACTAATTTGTGCTTAAAATTTATTAAAAGATTGCGTTTCAGTGAAAGGGTGTGGCCGTGAGTTGGCAGCTAATTTTGCTGATTCGCCATGAAACAGTACATGGTTATAACTTTGGCATACACAGTCATATCTGCACTTAACTTAATATGTTCCATAATAGTCCTGCCCTGAACACACATGCATGAGAAAATTCCACGATTGTCATAGCGCCCCCTGCTGGGGACAGGAAATACCATGTTTTAGACTTTGAGGTGCTGACCACATTGACCATATTCAACTCAAATTTGGTCAAAAATGCCTTAAAGTGATATTCCACTTTGTGAGAATAAGCCATTCAGTATGTACTCACCACTATGCCGATGTGATGATGGGTGAAGGTCTTCAGTTCACAAAACAATCCTGGAGTTTTAGGAGAAACAGGGTAGCAGCCTTATCCAGTACAATGGCAGTGAACGGTGACCACGGATAAAATGTTAAAAAAAGCACACAAAATGTCTCCATCCTGCTTGTGTGGTGTAATCCAAGTGTCCGCGAGCCGCAACATTAAAAATTAACCGCAAAAGATGCCATTTACGCCATGTTTTTAGCAGAAATGTCAACTGTAGCATGTAGCCGGTAGGATGTAAACATGGCATCGATCTCGCGAGACTTCATATATATCTTAATGGATGCACGTGCGGAAGTCTCACAGAGGACTGAGGGAGAGCCTGCCACTGTGTGTGTGTATTGACTGTGCCCTGTGTTACTCTTTATAGGTGCGTTACGATGTAAAAGGTTGTTTGTAATGTTCCTTTGTGTAATTTAAGGAAGGACTGCATTAGATGAGTAGCCTAACAACCTGAAAATGAACTCATTATTTTATGTATATTTTTATTTTTTTCAAAGAGGTGTTTATATTTACATGCAAACAAGAGGGTGAGACACCTTGATCAGTGTCACTCATTGATTAATTTCTTTTTTCCTTTTACAAGAATTACCAATTTAAAATATACTCGTAACCCCTGTAAGGGCATGCATTTTTTTTGTGGTTTATTTATAGTATTATTTTGTTATCTGTATATTCTAAAAAAAAAATGCATGGATGACTTTTGTACTGAGGACTGAGAGAGAGCCTGCCACTGTGTGTGTGTATTGACTGTGCCCTGTGCTACTCTTTATAGAATAAATGCGCAGATGCTGTGTGAGAGCCATCCTTCATTCCATGAGCAACCATTTTGCACCTGCTACACTGGTTCTGTAGCATGTGTTCTGGCTCCATAGGCTCCTTGTTGACATGATGTCAGACCAAGGCCTCCAGTTCACCTCGGTCTTCTAGTGGGAGTTCTGCGGCCTGCTGGGAACGCATGAATCAGGTGATGGTCTCCCAGAATCCCTCATCCTTGATCTGGCTTCTCATGTGGGTTGAGTATGCCCACCACACCCTGCCCAATTCTGCGGAGGAATGGAGGAAGGAAGCTTCATGCCCCTCGGCCCAAGCCTTCATCCGCCGCTGCCGCAGGACTTGGGCCCAGGCCGAGGCAGCTCTCCTTCACTCCTCTGAGCACTACTCAACCTCTGCCAACCGGCGCCGCTCCCAAGCACCCTTCTACCGGGTCAGCCAGGGGGTCTGCCTGTCAACCAGAGACTGCCTCTCAGGGTGGAGTCAAAGAAATTGGCCCCCTGGTTCATCGGCCCCCTCAAGGTTGAGAAAATCATCAGCCCAGCAGCTGTGAGACTAAAGTTTCCCCAGTCGATGTGCATCCACCCCACATTCCACGTCTCTAGGGTCAAGCAAGGGCCTGACCTCAGAAATGGGGGTCCCAGCTACACCATCCGCTGCCTGCTCCAGTCCCACCACTGTGGGAGGGGTCTCCAGTACCTGGTGGACTGGGAGGGGTACAACCTGGAGAAGAGGTTGTGGGTCCCTCCCCGCCACATCCTGGACCCATCGCTCATCGAGGAATTCCACCAAAAGCACCCGACCAGCTGTCCCAGTCCACCTCGAAGTTGGGGAAGAGCTCCAGCCCGAAGGCTCCCTAGGCTCCTTCTCCCCAGTCCTCCGATCAAGAGTCCTCCTCCACTGACAAGGATGACTATTAACTATTTAAAGCCTGCCCAGTTCCTCAGTTACATCAGTAAAAATGTCCAAAGTCATGGTCAGAATTTCACTCAGTGAGGTCAGATTCAGGGTATTATTACTAAATAGAACGCCCATTTAATTCAAATTTTGTTTTAGGATTGTATGGT
Source organism: Lutjanus campechanus (assembly GCA_027495735.1). NCBI lineage: Eukaryota > Metazoa > Chordata > Actinopteri > Lutjaniformes > Lutjanidae > Lutjanus > Lutjanus campechanus. The sequence continues at coordinate 4,394 of JAJHUR010075219.1, read as the reverse complement.
ATAGACCTTGACATTAGATACACAATTTGCATGGGAGGAAAATTAGTGAGAGCAAAATAAATAAATAAATAAACAAACTTCAATTGGGATGTGTCTACAGATACAAATTTAGGTGTGTAACAAGGATTGTATTGTACATGTTCAAAATTGTACATGTTCAAATCAGGGCATAATGCACTTCATTGAACATGCTAGCCGGCCTCTGTGCTAAAGCAGCATGCTGTTCTTTTGTGCTGTGCTGTGTGCAAGCTGCCTGTAATGAGCCAACTGTATGACTGACCAGTACATATTCTGTTCCTGTTCAGATAAAAAATGGTGGCATGAAAAGGACAACAAGCCACCTCATCATTATCTACACAGCACAAATTCCACAGGTTGCCTTCCAGCCACTTACAATGAGGTCTAACTGAGATCGGTTACAAGTGCATGACTATTACTAGGGTGCAGAGAGGCAGAAGCGAGCTTATAAAATATTGTGACCTTTAACTCCCATGTATACTCTTTAAACATAACTGTAGTCCATATGTTTGACCACGATTCACATGTACACCACTTAAATTACATCAAACATGATGAAATGGAAAGGCTGTGCAGATTTAGGCCTTATGTGCCCTTTCCAAGACTTTTCTCCACTGCTCTGCTGTTGCAGCGAATCCAAAGTTTTGCTCCCATGCAGATGTCAGAGTATCCACTAATGGGTTCTGTAAAATTTGAAAAGTAATTATAAATAAAAGATATTGCACCCCTTTTCTTTTTTTTTAGGCTGAAATGAATGAAGATGCCATGGGTCATCAGGAAAACCAGGAAAGGAAGGTGTGTTTAACTTTGATAATAATATAACTGTGAACAAGGAGGAATCTGAAAATGAAATGATATGCAAATGAGCCCAGAATAATAACTCTGATCTGAATATACTGTTCAGAGGAACAGGCCAAGGTCTCCCATCAGTACAGATGCACAAACCAAAGAGGCACAGTGGCACAGTGGTCAGGCACAGACCATGAAACTTATCTGAAAATATCTCTTTGCAGGAAATTATAATAACTAATAATTTTCATGATTGAAGGCATGTTATTGCAAACGTTGCCTCATTATTAATGATCATTTTTGCATGGAACCTAACTTTTTTGTCAACAGGTCTGATGATGTTTTGGAAGACAAGCGTGTCTGTCTTGGATATTTGCCTTTCGCAACAGCAATCTTCACAATACATCTATTAACTTTTTTTGCTGTCTCTTTATCAGTTCTTATAATATGTGGAAACCTTCTTGTAATAACTTCCATCATTTACTTCAAACAGCTCCACACTCCTACAAACTTCCTCATCCTTTCTCTTGCTGTAACTGACCTGCTTGTTGGGGTTTTAGTTTTCTTCGTTGTCGTGCTACCAACTACAGCAAAGTTTTGTTCAGCATTAGACACATTTGGCATGTTTCTGAGCTCATCTTCTGTTCTGAACATGTGCTTTATTTCTGTTGACAGATATTATGCTGTGTGTCAGCCTCTGAGGTACAGAACTAAAATAAATGTCCGTGTTACTGTGATCATGATCCTGGTGAGCTGGACTCTATCTGGTCTTATTATCTTTCTTGCAATTTTTCAATATATTTTGGGGTTTTACCTCCCAGCTACAATAATGTGTGCCATTTACCTAAAGATTTTGATGGTGGCACAGAGACAGGCACGCAGCATCCAGAACACAACCTGTCAGAGCACAAAGTCGGAAAGTAAGATAGAGAGAAAGGCCACAAAAACTCTGGCTATTGTGCTGGGAGTTTTTCTGATCTGTTGGACTCCTTTCTTTTTTTGTTGGAACCTTTCCCCTTTGATTCCTGGTGGAATACCATATAACTTGTCATATGCATGTATGTGGCTTGGATGGTCAAATTCAATGCTCAATCCATTCATCTATGGTTTCTTTTACAGCTGGTTTCGATCAGCTTTCAGAATGATAATATCTGGGAAAATATTTCAAGGTGATTTTACTCATTCTAAGCTCTCTTGACTCATTACTTGCTGGTAATCATCACTAGTTTGGCTCTGAAGATTTACATCCCTTTCTACTGCAGCTCATATAAAATTTGCTACTGTACTGTGCATAAAGTGTCTGTATGTACAACTCAGTACACAGATAGCAGTACATAGTAAACAGTACATTCAATGACCTAAATGTTGGTGTCTAAATAATCACAAGATCCACATATCTCATAGTTTTCCTCATTTCTTACTGTATGTATTCAGTCATAGATGCTGCATAATGAATGCAGGAGTACAACACTGAAGTTCTGTGAATAAAACTTCAGGAATTAATTTTGAAATTATCTTTCTCTTACAGTAGTTTTTAGTCAGTGCCCTAATCATGTTTATTTATACTGCCGATGGAAAAAGAAGTCACTGGATAACTGTTCTTTATTTGTAGTAACAGCTAAATCAGTTGGCAAAAAGTTGCACATTGTCCACAATCACAATTCCCGTCACAAAAATAGCTCAAGGCAAGGCATCTTTATTTATATAGCGCATTTCATACCAAGGCAACTCAATGTGCAAGTAAAGAATGATGGATTACTTTTGTCTCTGGTCAGATAACTAATTTATGAATGTACATTTTAGCATCTTTTCCAGTAGCATTTTAGCATCTTTTCCAGTAGAAACACACAGCTTCATAAGTTCTCATTCTGTCTCTTTTTACACATACTGTGAATTCAAGACTCAGAGAAAATGTCCACTTTTATGGTACATGATGATCGTGGCCATTTATATTGTCCACACTGCAATTTGTGTCTTAACAGTATTGACTCATTATTAGTGGACACTCAGCTTCCCTTCGTGAAACAGTTTCAAAAGTATTCAAATTTTTAAAAAAAACACTACAAGCACAGGTTTTTCACACATTTAGCACAACTAAAATGCACTTGCAGTTTTTAAATGCAGTAAACCATTGGATTTATCTGTCAATCCTTGTACCAAGTTACTTTTTTAAATATGTTTTGTTAATACGTCAGTCAATTTGAAAATAAAGAATTTCAATGAAAGATGAGTTATGGGACTTTTAATGTTCATTAATTTTATATGATAAGTAATGTTCACTGTACATCATTTCTCTATTAATATGTTGCAACTTGACTGAGTACAGATTAATTCAGAATTATGTGACATGTAAGCACAAGATGAACTGAAATAATAAGGGCCCCTCTTCAAGATAGTGAAACAAGTACATTTAGCCAGGGTGAAGTAAAGAGCAATTTTTTTGCCTCACTCTTCTCCCCCTCTTCACCTTTACATGTTCCCAGTCCTTTCTTGGAAATAGTTATCAAGCAGTTGATATACAAATTGGCTATTTTTACACAAACACATTGGAAGATATCTAATTCTCACAGACGCACAGGCTTTTATCCTTACAACAAATCACTGCAGTTTCACAACAGTCACTTCTAGGACATATTTCATCATGCATTTACTCTATTTTCAAGGCCCAAGTGCAGGGAAGCCAAAGAATATTTTATAAATCTTGTTTTGATAGTCTGTTGGAAGAGGTGTCAAAAAGTGTGGTCTTAATGGAAGTCAATGGTACAAAAATGGACCAAAGGGGTAAATTAAATTGGTGGTTGATTACACAGTGTATTATAGGGTTAATATAGGAGGTGAGGTTGAAATTCCAAACTTGATTTTAAAAAGTTAGCTCTTTCCAAGAATGATGCCATATGCATGAGCACAGCCTCAAAATGAGGCCAAGATGCACTAATGGTTAAACTGTTCTGGTGAGTACACAAGTATGCCCTGCACAAAACTGAACTGAAATACTACTACTACTAAATACTGGAAGATAACATATTGGATCAGGAGTGCCCAATACGTCGATCATAATCGACCAGTGGATCGCAAAGGTAGTGTGGGTAGATCACATGGCATTCAAAAAAAATTAGATGTTATCCTATCATCTATCCCCACTATGGCATTTACCACTTGATTGACAGGGTAGCCAGTCTGAGATCTCATCTTTTCTAACAAACGTGAGCTACTGCAAAACTCCAGCGAGGTAATTACCTAGTTAGCCTTCCAATTAATTTCTACTAAAGAAAGGGTATAAAAATGAGTGGGGGAGCTGGACCAAGTAAGAAACCAAAAACTTACCACCTCCATATGGAATGGGAGGAGGATTTTTTTTCACAATGTCATATTTGAAGTGCGTTTGTCTGATCTGCCAATCTACCATCGCTATTCCGAAGAAGGGAAATGTGGAGTGGCACTTTTAAGAACTACAACACTGACTTCCCTCCAAAAAAGCGAGCTGAGAAAGAGAAGGGTGAAGTAACTAAAGTCCCAGTTGTCTGGACAGCAGTCATTTTTCTCACCGCTGACCTCAAAAGCAAAGGCAGCCACCAAAGCATCGTTCC